>CAMZMU010000109.1:37169791-37421388 GCA_947311845.1 Poa pratensis | reverse complement strand
TTGTGACGTGAAACACACGTTCGTTGGGAGACCCCAAGAGGAAGGTATGATGTAGTCAGCAGCAAGTTTTCCTCAGAAAAAGAAACCAAGGTTATCGAACCAGTAGGAGCAGCAACTCTCAGAAGGTTGTCATCGGCGCCAGAAAATATAGTGTTGTTGATGGGAGTCTGGACTGTTGACGTGGAATCTGCACACACCAAATCAAACTATTTTGCCCAACGAAACAGTGAGGTTGTCAATCCACTGGCTTGCTGAAAAACAAAGGATTAAACGTATGGTGTGGAAAATGAGTATTAAATTGCAGAGAATGAAAAAGGAACAGTTTGCAGTTGTGGTTGTTTAATCAGTGTAAAAGAATGGACCGGGGTCCACAGTTCACTAGTGGTGTCTCCATAAAAGATAACTAAATGTTGGGTGAACAAATTACAGCTGGGCAATTGACGAATAGGAGCGCATGGACAATGCTTATACATGATGTTGACTACTATGATATTTAATTGGGCATTACGACATAATAATAGATCGTTATCCAACAGCATCTAGGACTAATAATCCACGCCGGGTTGTCATCCGAGTTCCCATTGGTATTAAGTTGCAAGCAACGGATAATTGCATTAAGTAAAGTGCGTAATGTAAACAAACACATATGTCCGTGGACATAGCATCGTTAGGTTATCCTAGTGCAACAGCACATCCACAACCTTAGAACTTTCTGTCTCTGTCCAGGTTAAACGGAGACATGAACCCACTATCTAGCATTAAATACTCTCTTAGAGTTACAGCATCTACTTGGCCAAAGCATCTACGAGTACGGAAAGCATGCAAGATCTTAAATAACATATAAGATAGATTGATAATCAACTTGAATAATATTCAATATTCATCGGATCCAGCAAACACAACATGTAGCATTACAATAATATGATCTTGATCATGTAGGGCAGCTCACAAGTCTTAAACATGATGGCACAAAGTGGAGAGACAACCATCTAGCTACTGTTATGGACCCGTAGTCCAAGGATGAACTACTCACGCATCACTCCGGAGGCAGGCATGGCGATGTAGAAGCCTCCGGTGATGATTCCCCTCTCCGGCAGGGTGCCAGGAAGAGGTTCTGAACCTCCCGAGCTAGGGTTGACGACGGCGGCGTCTCTGGAACTTTTCGTGGATATTTGCTCAGGTACTTAGGGTTTTCGCGTCGGGGGGAATAAGTAGGCGAAAGGGCGCGGCTGCGGACCCCGAGGGGCCACACCACCCCAGGGCGCGGCAGAGGGGGGGACCGCGCCCTCGTGGCGTGTGGGGCCCTGGTGGCCTCCTCTGCTGCTCCTTCGCTCCGTCAGGTGAGTTCTGGTAAAATAGGGACTCCCGTGTAGTTTCGTCCAATTCCGAGAATATTTCCAGAAGCTTTTCTGGAATACAAAAACAGCAAGAAACAGGAACTGGCACTTTGGCATCTTGTTAATAGGTTAGTCCCAAAAAATGTATAAAAGTGATATAAAGTAGATGCAAAACATGTAGCAATTGGTATAAAACAGACATGGAACATCAAAAATTATAGATACGTTTGAGACGTATCACTATGTTACACTTTGTGAATTATCAATGAACATCCTTCTCTTGAATACTTGATATCACTTCATAAACTATTTGCATATTGCTATCCTTTGAAGAATGAATCGACTATATGTAGCATAGTAATCATCTTTGATATTCATTGTTAAGTATTAAATTGCAAAGTCCATGTTGGTTTTATCATCTTCATACTCGAGGACGAGCATGGATTAAGCTTGGGGATGTTGATGCATGTAAAATGCATACATGAACTTTGCAATTTAATGCTTATATTC
Source organism: Poa pratensis (assembly GCA_947311845.1). Taxonomy (NCBI): domain Eukaryota; kingdom Viridiplantae; phylum Streptophyta; class Magnoliopsida; order Poales; family Poaceae; genus Poa; species Poa pratensis. The sequence goes on along the minus strand of CAMZMU010000109.1, from coordinate 37,419,541 downwards.
CAATCATTTGCATCATATAAGGGTTATATCAATGTTTTATCATGATTTTGGAAATATCTCAATGATTTCCTATTTTTATGGAATTAACCCTGCACAGGCAGAAAACCCCTTTTCTTATTTTAATGTTTCAGGGACCCAAACGTCAACGAAATCACCTGGAAATTTACGGGCGTCAATATTTGGAAGGAAGAAGACCTGTGAGCGAAGGAAGCGAACAAACGGAGGTCCGAGGACCAAACGGGGGTGGCCCACGCGGCCAGGTACTGTGGCCGGTGGGGCCCACCCGTTTGGCCCTCGTGGCTCCGTTGCCGTCGATCTTCGCTCCACCGACATAGTCTTGACCTAAAAACGCCTATAAAAAAGGTCCCCCGACGTTCGCTGGAAGGAGCGCCGCACAAACACAGAAACACCGAAACGGAGATCAGGAGCTGCAGATTGGAGGGGGAAAACTCCGGCGGGGCGCTGCCGGCGTGGTCTCCATCTTCTCCATCGACTTCTCCACCGTCTCCATGATGAAGAGGGAGTAGTCCACCTCTGGACTATGGGTTTGTGGAAGTAACTTATGTATCTCTCCTCTCTTGAGCTTCACTAATTAGCACCGTATGAGCTGCTGAACATGATTACGGTCACCGTTGTAATACCTTTGTGGTGGATCTTTATGAGTTAATATATGTTTGAATTGCAATGTTTGTTTCAGTTATGAGTATAGATGCATATTATGTACCCCATTCTTGTCTACTTGTTTTGATCAAGCATGTTTATGAGAGCGTGTGTGGGGGAACGTGTGCATTAGTTGGAGTAACGGGGGGTGGCTAGTGCAGTGAACGTGAGAGAAAGTTCTGCGATCCACTTTGGTATTTTTACCTTACTTGTTGCCTCACTAGGGATAACTAAAATACCATGCTACCGGGGATGTGGGCGTGACCATTGCCACTACTCTATGACTAGATCTAGCATGTTCTTATTTTTCACTTCATGTCATGATACTTAATGCTATACTCTGAGTTATCTTAATTACTGAGGTGTTATGATTTAGTTCGCATCTTGGTGGAGTATAAGAGAGGTTAATAACCAAAAGATCTCTATGTTAGGACGTGATGCCCATATATCTAAGTAACTTGTTATCAAACCTGTGTTGCAATCTCATATGTTTAATTGTGTGTGTTCCATTGTCTACCACTTTATAAAGAGAGAGTGCATTTGTGAAACCATGAACCCCAGTCCTTTTTAATCATAAGAAACACTTTCCAACACCAATATACCACTTTTTTTTTCAGCCATCATTAAATCCGAAAATACAAAAATACTTTTCATCTTGCATACATCATTCAAAAACCCAAAAATATCATTTTACCATTGCATCCCCATCATTGCATATTTATTTCTTGTTTGCATTGCATAACTATCCTGATATCATTCTTACACCTTGTGCTTGACAACCACAGGTGAGGTTGAGGACCAAAACATCTAACCTTTTTTTGTAGGTAACCAATAGAAGGATAAGAAGATAAATCTACCACTTCAGATTCCCCGAGAGTTCGATATTAAACCCTCGAGTCCCCCTCGTGGGGAAAACTGTCTTCCACTTACTATACACTCTGCAACTTGGAGTCTCAACCTAATCCCGTTTGCTTTTGCAGGTATCAAGGCCTTGCTCTTCGGGACCATCACATGGGGAGTATAATATTTGCTCGTCCGGAGCCAACTACATGCGAACAGCATCCGGCGATCCTCGTAATATTCCCCTCAATTTTAGTAATGGACTCAAAATACTTTGTTTCTCTCAAGATGGTATTAGTGGTACCGCTATCGGCAAGGCACGTTTCCTCCCATTCGGGCGCCACACGTGTTCTAAAATATAGCGTCTAATTAATAAAAATGAAGCGAGGAAGATGCAAACATTAATACATGAACGCACAAATATTTCAGAACATAACACAATAATCTCTATTAAATGATGGAATAAATGAATGAAAACAAATTCATCCAATCACCGATGAACAAATAAATGTTGGTGAAACAAATATTATTGCTCTCGTAGAGCATCGAAAATAATTGTATCAAATTTATTGCCATAAAGGAATCATGAAATAAATGAGGAGAATTTAGGTGGATTCCGCAAAGTATGCATCCATCTCAGCTCTAATCTCGAGCTCACTCATTCTCTTCATTCTTCTCTTCATTAGCGAGCATCGCCGCTGCAGAGTCAATGTCCAGCTGTGGTGCTGGAGGGGGCACGGTGTGCGCAACCTCCATGGACGATGGGCGTTCGTGGGAACCGCCACATGTGCCTCCACAGGCGCCTCGCTCTGCGCCATCACGGGCGCGGCGGTGGGCGTGGGGATCATCACGGGCCCCGCTGCGGGTGCCGGTGGTGCCTCCACCTGGACATGGTGTGTCTCGCGCGCCTTCTTGGCCTTGTACGCGTCCACGACGTGCTTTGGGGCACGACACTGCCTTGAGAAATGGGTCTTGGAGCCGCAACGAAGCAATCCTGGGGCCTTGCCTCCCCCTGACCTGCCGGATGTTGCTTGGCCGGGTGGGAGGGTTAGGTCCCTTCTTGCCTTTCTTGCCATGCTTCTTGAACTTGGGCTGGCGCACCTTGTAGGCGCCGGCATAAACATCCTGACGTGGACCCCCTCCGAAAGGCTGCGAGTTGAAGTTCTTTTTGAGAACCACATCCCGCGCCTCAGCCACCTGGAGGGCGTCGATAAGCAGAGCATACTACATGAAGTTCTCCTGGCGGTAGGTCCGCGCACTCTGGAGAGCTGATGGGTGGAAGTGGAGAGAGTCTTCTCAATCTCCTGACTCTCCGTGATTTTGGTACCACAGAGATCAAGTTGAGTACATCAGCACGATCAAGTTGAGTACATATCAGGTGTAAAGCTGAATTGTAGTCTCCCACAGTCTTGAAGTCCGCAAACCTCAGACGCATCCAATCCCCCTCCGCCCGCGGCTTAATGGTGTACTTCAGCCTAGCGAACCGTACCTCGAGGCGGTCCACAGGGCTGAAGCACTCCGTTCTGCCATGTACTCGTGTTTCAGCGTAGTACACATATGATGGCGGAGGAAATGCAGTGCTTGGGCGTTTTCCGCCGGAGTAGTGGTGCTGGGGGCCGTCTGGGTCCCCGCATCCAATGCTCCCTTAAGGTTCCGGCCTCAAGGACGAGTACCACGTCCGAGACCCAGGTCAAGTAGTTCAGCCCGTTCTGAGCCAACTCCTCAAACTCCGGTTCATGATTCCGGCCATCTGCGATTTATGCAAAACGTGTCAGATTACAGCAGGTAATCGGTTGCATAAAGTGATGTTGATACAAAATTTTCAATAAGACGGCGTTCCAAAATTTAAAAGACATGCTAAAATGCTCTACTAAGTATTAAAACAATTAATTACTGTAGTAAAACATGATATAAAAGCATATACATAGAGATATTATGCTAAGCGTGATCTTAACGTGAAAATTGGCCCTAAAAATGACTTTCCAAAGCTATTTATGCCCAGATAAACAATTTCAGCAAAAACAGACTATTTCAGGGACTTACGGATAAATTATTCAGCAGGAATAAAAATATTCGTAAAATTGGAAAAGTACATGTGCTAAATGTAAATTTCACGCGCAGCCCTGTATAATTAGGCGCAATCAAGGGGAGAATTAAGAGACTGGAAATGGCCGTAATTAAGAGCACTTAATACAAAACGTTTCAGCTCAAATTTATTCTCCATCAACGCCATTAATTAAGACAAAACGGGCCGGCAGGGCTCGTGGCGTTCGGCAGCGCCTCGGCCATGTTTGCGTGGCCAGCAGGGCCGACGAGCACACACGGAGGTCTACGAGGTCATCTGGGTCGTCAGCTCGTGCGGAAGTGCGACGACGGCGCGCGTAGTGCGAAGCTCGGTGTGTTGCGTGGCGGCTTGCCGACCTATGTAACACACGACGAGCAGGCTCTACGGCAGTCAGCCGACGACGTCTTTTACGCCAACATAGAAAACACTTCGGATGCCAATTTTTCTTCGTCCGTTCATGGAATCGAGACGGCACGTCACACAGCCGGTGCGCCGCGGCGGTACCGTTCATCAGGATCACGTCTGTACCGACTCCCTACGGTGGCGTCATCAAATCCCCCATAAACTCGAGAGTATCGACATTGGTCGGCGACGTATTTGTCAGCTCGACTCTCGGGAGGGAAATCGACACCGTAGGTAACATCTAGAATTACGATAGACGCAAAAACGGAAAAAAAAAGCGATATGAATCCAATTTTGCGATCAAATTGTTGTTATACCTTCGCGATCGGTGGAGGGAGCCTGCTTGAGGTAGGCTCGACGGCGGCTCGGCGGAGAGCCACATGCTGATAACGTGTTGCACAACCTCTGCCGGCTGGCCGGTCCCGAGGGTGTGCAGCGTGGTCGAAGGAGATGAAAGCGAAGAACACACGTACAGAAAAGTAGATAACACAGGGTGTAGGTAATGATCTCTTTATTTCTCTGTTTCTATGACCAGTACGTACAATATTGCCTTGCTTATATAGGGGAAAGGATAAGACTCACTAAACCCTAAACGTGGGGAGAGCCCACCGTAATGGGCTCCCGCACGCACATGGGCCATGTTTCCCAACATATACAACTCAACAGATCGATCATCCTTCTCAAAGCTCAACAGTGTCAGTGCTATCGGAATATCACACCCTTTGATCACTTTTATAAAATAATATTTTTTTAATTAACGTGTGCATTTATAAAGTGTCCCGTAGCAACACACGAGCATTTAGCTAGTGTGTATAAGGTGAGATAGCCATGCCACGCGGTCACACTGCTACCAAACCCTACCCGGTAAAGACGCTTTAAGCGAGGCGTGGATTTTCAATATACCCGTTCGAACCCAGCTAGCTCGGGCTTGGATTTAGAATTAGATTGCGGCCCATGGATCCTCTCGCGGGCAGGCAACCGGGGATTTTTTTTAAATAATATTTTTCTTAAACTTATTTGATAACTAGCCCACAATTTAAATAAATTTGAAATCTAGCGCGCTGTCATCATTGCCAGTGACGAAACCCTCCTTTCGACCGTGCCGCTGCCGAAACTGCATGCGGGCTGACACAATACGGACGGAGGAGCAGACAGCCCAACTTTCGGCTTTACCCATGCCCAAAGGAGGTTTCGGCTGTAGCCCAGCGGAAAGGATCGTTCGCATCGTTCATACTTGGATTCAAATGAAATTGCTCAACCGTGTCCCGACTCGAGATAAAGTATACACCAAATATATTCGGGCCGACGAGTAGGTTCCATTCCCGTAATTCATTTTGAGTTTTGACAACTCTAAATTTTTAATTTTAGACTGATGTTTGCATAAATTTTTAACGAATTTTGTTAAATTCGTCACACTCAGTCGACCGTTTCAAATCTTCTTTCACGGGTAACTGCATTTTGACGTTCCTCACAACTTTTATGTTGTAATTTTTTTTGTTTCGACGGACATATATATATTTACTGTAGCATCTATAAAAAATACAAGTACTAAAGAGAAAAACAGGTATATATCTGTCGAAACTTAAAAGTTACAACATAAAAATTGTAGGGAACGTCGAGGTACAACTACTCATGGAAGGAAATTTGAAACGGTCGACTGAGTGCGACGAATTGACAAAATTTGTTAAAAGATTGTGCAAACTTCAGTCCAAAATTAAGAAGTTAGAGTCGTCGAAACTCGAAACAGATCATCGGAATGGAACCCACCCGTCGGCACGAACATATTTCGTGTATACTTTATCACGGATCAGGACACGGTTGAGCAATTTTCATTTTTAACCAAATATTAAGTATGGGAACGATCCTTTGGGTAGAGGTAAAGCCTAAGCGTGCTTTCGGCACTGGTAGAGCCGAAACTTGGGCTGCCTGCTCCCCGCGTCAGTGCCTGTGTCAGCATGCATGCAGTTTCGGCAGCGGTAAAGACGAAAGGTGGGTTTCGTCATGGCCATGACGACAGCGCACTACATTTGGAATTGATTCAAATTGCGAGCCACTTATCAGATAAGTGTTAAAAAAATATTATTTAAAAAAATTCTCTGGTCGCTGCTCGGGTTTGATCGAGCCTTGCCCTCCGGAACCGGACGCATCGCCACACCCTTGCTCCGGCTATATAACGAGACCCGTCTGTCGATCAGCTCTCATCTCTTACCTCGCCCTACTCACTCTGCTTCCATCCCCCAGCCTTCTTGCTACCTCGCCCACAAAACAGGTGTAGGGGCCATGAGCAATACCACTCGTGACAGGCCATGAGCAGTAGGTCCATTGAGGTAGGGGAGGCCCCTGATCTTGCAGTGCCCGTGTACATAGACAAAGGGAAGGTGACCACGGCCGGCGCCGGGGACTTGAATGTCACCAACGCCCCAGCAGACTTCCAAGGGAGTTTTGTCACCTGTTATGCCGGCTCTGTCATCTCCACCCCCGCTGGTGGCAACTTCCCCCGCAGCTCCGTCTGCAGCCAGCGGCGACATCCCCCGTACAGGTCCACACGTCAACACCTCCTTTGCAGGGTGGATTATAGGCGAAAGCAACGGTGGGGCCTTGACACAACTGGAGCAGGGTCCATTAAAATTGACTACGCCCGTGCACGCAGCCCACGCCGCCGCTCTTGATCTTCTTCCTATAGCTTGTGTTAATGATAAATAAACTTGGAACTGATCTAGTTCTTGTTCCACTACTTGTTATTTTCTGTATCACTGTTCGACGTTGCATTTGATTACTAGTGTACTTCCATGGATCATGAGTACTAGCTAGGCTCTATGTCCGTGACCTTGGAATATTGTAATGCCGATTCAGTGTCATTAATCTCCCTTTATGTATGCTATCGGTCACCAAGTAATGTATACATAACTGGCATCATGAGAACCTCAATTTGTAAATGAAACTTCCAATCACTAGCGACGATCATGTATAAGCTACAAGTACGAAAAATACTCTTTAGATCTCTTGGTTCATACGACCAAGTACATAATCTACAAGTTCAATGGACAAATGATAAAGTGTAAAGTTGCGGGCTACTCTCATGTGGTAAGGAGACAGACTGTTTAGAGATTGTCAATCTCTGGCACTCGCGTCAAGTTGATCGTTCAGCGGTGGCGCCTATCCTTCATGAAGTTGGCGAGCTGGTTTCGGATTTTGCTTCTTTTTTAGTTAAGCATGTTAGACGGTCTGCGAATAATTCGGCTCATCTTTCTGCTAAGTTAGCTTGCACAATAGAGTTGACGAGTAGCTGGCTTGATGGGAGCCCAGCTTTCCTTGTATCCAGTCTAATGGCTGATTGTAACGGAACCTTGAAGTAATAAAGATCCTGAATTATACGCACAAAAAAACATGAACTTGTCGGTTTGGATCTCTTGGTTTAAGCGATCAACTAAATATATATTTTCCAGAATATCAACTAAATATTGTGACTCCAACCATTAAGAGGGGGCTGTGGAGGTATTTTTCTCGGGAGATCGTGGAGAATCTATGGATTGTCAAATTTCTGGGCCATCCGTTCTGCTGATAGTACTCGTTGTAGCTGGCCTTTATCGATTGTCCATTTTATGGCCATCCGTCCTGCTGATAGTATACTAGTTGTAGCTCAACTTTCTAGCTAAGCTAGCTAGAAAAGGAAATTCCAACAAAAAAAAAGGCTAAGGTAGCTAGCTAACCGAGTCAGGGATCAGCCGGAGTGGGAGAGCATGCGATTCCGCTGTGGACGGAGGATGTCGCTCGCCGAGTACAACGCTATTCTCAGCGCGTGCGAGGAGGAGGGCAACGCCAGCTGACGGCGGTCCTCGCCGAGGTTTGGAGCGTGAGTCATGGAGATTTCGCTCGAGAGCACGGCGATGGAGGAGAATGCCTGCCAGAGGATGCCTCTGCAGCCGCTCACGATGTTGTCCGCTTCGACGTGGCGGAGCTCACCGCGGACAGGTGGAATATTCTTTCCACCGGGCCGACGAAACAGCGGTGTTGGAAAGAAGGTACTGGGAGGCGGAAACCATGGAGAGGGAGGAGTTCGGGGGCGACAATGGAGACAGGGAGGGTGGCGTACAAGGCGGCAGAGGCAGAGCGAGAGCGTCGCATAGCAGTGAACACGAGCCGCCTAGCGAGGCGCACGCACAACAGCGGCGGAGTCCCACCGGAGGTCGCTCAAAGGAGGGCGTAGAAGGACGAGACTGCCCCGCGGCGTATTCAGTGAGATGGCGGTGAACGATGACAAGGCTAGCCGTAGCGCGTCTGCTGCTCTCGTTCTTTAGCATAGGTTTAGTTTTATTGTGCCGTTGAATGAGGATTGCAAATGGGCTGTATCTGAGTTTTTAGTTGCAACTATTTTTTAGTTACAAGTGGATTGTAACTGAGAAAAATGTTCCTAAATTTTCGTGCTAGCTTGGGAGTTGCAAGTAGGTTGCAATTAAGAAAGTTCCTGGTCGTTGGTTTTATGTCGTGATTCCTATTAGCAGGGATTAGCAGTGGGTTGCAACTGAAATATTTTTAGTTACAAGTGAGTTTGCAAATGAATTTATTTTTGGCTGCAATTGTGTGTTGCAACTAAAATTAATTGTCCATGACCGTACGATTTGCGTCGTGATTCGCGATAGCATGGGTGTTGCAAGTGGGCTGCAACCGAGAATAAATATTTCTGACCATTGGATTTTTGTCGTGATTTTTACTAGCATAAGTGGTTGCAACTGGTTTTCCTGCTACAAAGAGTTGCAATTGAGTTTATTTTAGTTACGTTGCAATTGAGTTTTTATATATTTGTAAATGTGATGCAACTGAGAAAAAATGTTCCTTGTTGCAGAAATTTTGTCCCGATTCGTACTAGTATGTGAGTTGCAAGTGAGATGTAACAATATTTCTAGTGTCAAGTGGGTTGAGCGGGAAAAATATTATTGATGTTTTCACTTGCGTTGTGATCTGTGTTACATCGTGAGAGTTTGAACGGGCCGCTACCGCTTTTTTAGTATGTTTTTTAGTTGCATCTCATGTGCAACTAGTATTTTTCTATTTCTTGTACTTTATATTAGGTGTAACTGGATTACATCTATTTTCAGTTGCATTACATGTGTAACTGAGGTATCTAATTTTGTAGTTGCATCTAATGTGGAACCAGGTGTTTTTTACATATACATATCATGTCTAAATTTTTTTTGTCTATTTTCTCAATTGCATAAACAATGTTTGTCTTCCATTTTACTTCTCTTACGTCATAATGATTTTTGTTGTCTCCTTTTCAGCCTTTTGGATTTGTTTTTTTTTTAAATTCTTTTGGATTTGTTCTTTATCTTGCGCAGTAGTCAAGTTGTGTACTATTTGGACTCTCTTTCTTTACGTGAGACATAGGACGCTCGTACGTACCGAACCGGTACGCCTCCTTCCTAGGCGATCTTACAGCGATCCGATCTGGTCCTCGTCCCTCTCGCCGGCGAAACTGCTGATCCTCCCGCCTCCGACGACCCTTGGGCCCCGGAGGTGCGGCGGACGCAGCCCCTCGCCGGCGAGAAGGTTTCCGTTCCTTTTTTTAGTTCTTCGAGTGTCTTATTCGGCGATGGTGTGGCGACGGCAACATCCTGAGAGAGAATACGGTCCTCCCCGTTCTATCCTCGCTCCGTGGTGCGCCTAGTACCGATTTTTTTAGATAAAGGGATTTTATTACTCAAAAGATTTAAGCATTACACCCGGCCTCTGCATAGCTAGGATGCACACAGCCGCAAGTTCACGAGTTCACGAGTACCCAAAACTGAAATTAAAAAGGCGAATTACATATCATAATGAGAAATTGTAAAGCCGCCTAAGAATATGGTAGATCGATCCGGAGACTATGTTGTCATCCATACGGGAGAATAACTCCCTGGCCGCCGTCTCCAAACGGAAGGCGACCTCCAAAACAAGTCTCGGTGCTCCACACGCTGCAGGGCTGACCATGCTCGTAACGTTGATGTACACCGATAGATAACCTGCATGAAAGAAGCATTTTTATCGTTAAAACCTTGTCATTTCTACATAGCCATAGAGACCAAATAACGGCAATCGCTCCCACCCTACAGAAGAGTTTAAACCTAATGGAGGGCGTGTGGAGTTGCGTGTCCGGCGTGTCTTCTCGGATCTAGTCTGTTTTCGTATTCGTTCGTGTGGTTGTAGGTCTGGCTCTTCTGATCTACGGTTGTCATCATTGGCGATGGTTGCTACTCTGGTGCTTGGTCCTTCAGGGACTTAGCACGACGACTTCCCGTCTGTCCACTACAACAAGCTCTTCTACGACAAGCTTTGTCCGGCTCCATGAGGGAGGGGTGAGGACGGCGGCGCGCCTTCGGCTCGCTTCACTGCTTGTAGTCGTCGCTAGGTGGTCTGAAGACCTATCTGCAATTTTCATTACTTTTGAAATTCTTTGTACCGTTGATGATAATCAATAGATCGTTTGGCCTTTTTCGTAAAAAAAAAGTTGTGTACTATTTTTTTTTCCTACCTCCATTTATGTTTTTTTAGAAGAACACCCCGAATTTATTGGTTAACTAAACGAATATAGGAATACACAGTTCAGTAGGGGCATGTCCCGTGTTTAGTCGTGAACTTGTGGCTAGTTGTAGCACTGGCACAAAACAATTAAAAACGTAATTAGAAATATAAACAAGCCCTTTTTTTTGGGAGTACACAAGCCTTTCTTATAAGACCAGGAACTCGGCCAAAATAAGCACACAGCCTAATTCCGGCCCATTTAACAGCTTGGTCTTGGGCCGTTCAGAAACAACAACACACCAGAATCACGCGGAGAAAATATTAGCGTAGGATGGCGTACGATGGATAAAGACTTAGACCCAGTACAAACTACACCAACACAAATCTCAGACTGCAGTAGCAGAACAAGTGACGAGGGAGATCAGAGATGAGGAAGCAGCAACACGCCGTGGCTTTCCGCCCACTATTGGTGATGCTTTTCATGATCATCTGTGCTCTTCTGGCCGTCTCCGTACAGGGAGGTATAGTTCAACCTTTGCATGTTAGCCTGAAAAAAATTTATTTCTGCATCCGCAAGCACATGCAATTCCTCTTGTTATATCATCGGGGTATTCAGGTGGGGATTACTCCCCCCGGTGAAAATTCAAAAAAATATCATCGGGTATAGTAATTTTACATTTGAGCCATGCACTGCAGGACATGGCACGGTCGCTGGGGAGGTATCACACGCTCCAGCAAATCCCGCCAGCAGGCGTTCGGCCCCACACATTCTAGAAACCCGCCTTCTGAAGATCCTCCTTCCAATCCTAGATGCAGGCAACAAATCCAGTGCTAGCCGTGCCGCACCATGAACAAGTCTTTCCGTTTACTAATCGCGACAGCAGCAAAAATAATGGATACAATATTTGTTATGTGGGAAGAACCACCAACGTTGTGTCAAACATCATGTATTAGGGGTCTTATTTGAATGTGATAGGGTTTTTGTCCCGGAGAAGGTTTCCCAATCATATCCAAGTCTATTAAGAGTCCAACTCATTGTAACTCATTTGCTATATAATGCCAGTGTGATAGTTATTTAGAAATCATCAAAGAGTTAACCATGAATTGCAAAGAGATTGTTGATTTTTATTTTCTTAGTACAACACTATATGCTCATAATGCCGCAACTGACATCTCATATTCTCACTTTCTTGTTCTTCAAATCAGCGGGATAGAATTTTAAAGCTAAAGTACACACAATATATATCAATGGAAAATTATGAACTACATGAAAGAACCCTACCTATATCACAGACAAAATCTGAACCAACCTATATCACAGTCCACCTGAAGTGCAAGAGGAAGAAGATTACATATGTAGCCCAAAATGCAGGTAAAACATAATACAAGAAGTGGGTGAAATCAAAATAAACCGCAGTGTAGTTGTCCTGAAATTTTCAAAAGAATGAATGAATATTGTTTTCCTGCAGTACATGTCAGCAAGCGAATGAACAAAATAATTGATCAATAACAGTTTCTTGCAGTTTTCGGAAACTTTTTGGTAAATGAATGAATGCACATTTTTAGGCAACAACAAATGACTGAAATCATTGATCATAACTAGTCCCTGTTATTACTACCTGCTAATGATCATACACAGCAAATGAATGATCATAACCAGGACTATTTGTTCATATTTGATCTTGGAACCAACAAAATAGTTCCATTCTTCAACTTGCCAATAAGAATTGACAGTGCTGATTCTACATAAGCATGCACATAGGTTTACGTGCAACCTAGACCTTAGAACACCCCTACAAAATTATGATACAGCAGATTTGACAAATTGGAGTAGCAGATTTGACAATATGAAGAATATAAGATTATGATACAGCAGGGGTATTAAATTCATGGAATATATTTAAAATATTCTTCATATAGTTAAACCATTTGCATGCATCTGTTAAATGCCAATCTGCATTACTCTGCTGCAGTTTATAAGATACATCACTGATAAAAAACACAAACCAGTAGGCACTAGGTGCATTATTTAAGGAACAAGGTAGCAAGCATGAGTACCTTAACAGTTGGCACTTGTGGATTGACCTTATGAATGCCCAGCTCGTTTTGTTTAGGTGTCACTAGTAACCACTTTCCCCTCTTCTACCTTTGGCTTCACATCTTCCACCTAAAATAATGCTACTGTTAAGTGCAAAATAATATTGTGTAAAATATTTGTTGTGCTTGCTGCATCTAAAGAATATGCAAAAATAGCAATAGTTACAGAAATTTGAACTAGCAGCGATTTAACAAGCCAAAATTTGAACTGGCAATGGAAATAATCCAATGAGCATATTATTCAGCTCAGTTTCGTTACAGGTAATTTCAGCAACACTAAACTGACATTAATTAGCTGGCTCCATAGCATTATATTCGTAGCAAAAAAGTATAAAACAACTGAATTTTGATGCTCAACCCCAACAATGTGGCCCTCAACCCCAACAAAATTGCCTGACCGGGCATCCTTAACCAAGGTGAAAGTGAGATGCATATGGGTAATTTTTCTTTTTTGACATGGGTAAATATTTTCTATTGAATATTCTATTTTGAGTTTTTCTGTAGTACCAAATTTTATTTTATTGTGTCGGTGATATAAACAGGAAATACATGACGAGCACCCGAGAAGTGAGAGTGATAGAAATTAACAGGTTGTAAGCAAAAGTTCGCACCAAAAGTGTCTCGATCGTATCCTACAGGCCTAACATCATATTACATGAAAAAAGGCCCATGAAAGAGAAAGCCCAACAGATAACAACTAGAGCAAGGCCACGTTCAGGTCACGAAGGAACAACACGAATGTATGGCCAGGTTAATGGGAGCTCCTAGTCATCGACCTGGTCGTCAATAGGCAGCCTCCGCATACCCCCTGGCGAAATTGGCCGGCCCACGTTCGGCTGCTGGTTGGTGGGGTCGCATTTCGTGTTTCGTTCGGCTGCTGGTTTCTTTCTTGGTTGTTTCCTGCTGATTCCTCGCGTGGTGCATGTACATGCACCTTTCTACTGTTTCTGTTTCGCATCAATGCAGAATTAGGGGTATTAACTTGAGGCTCCAAATTGAAACAAAAGCATCTGAGGCTCCAAAATTGGTATTGAGATATCCGTCTATACTAAGTTCATTCGGTCAACCACCACCCTCGTTGCTTGGCAATGCGGACATGCGCACAACGCACTGACCATCTAGCCTGTGCAAGTTACTTGTGTATTCCTTAGAAGAAATATTCTTTTGCCTTTATTTTCTTGACTGAACTAATAAAATTTATATAATTTCTATTTTTTTAAATAACTATTTTCGAACGATTTTAAAAATGAACCGAAAAAATCCGGTGAACAAAAATCTATTTTTTAACAATTTTAAAATATGAAAAATAGGCATTTGAACAAAAAATACTTTTGAACGATTTTGAAAGTTAACTGAAAAAGGCCGGTGAATGAAATCGATCTTTGAACGATTTTAAAAAGTGAACAGAAAAGTCTATGAACGGAAATTATTTTTGAACGATTTTTAAAAAGTGAACAAAAATACTCTATGAACGAAAATTATTTTTGAACAATTTTTGAAATATGAACAAAATAGGTATTTGAACGGAAAATATTTTTGAACGATTTTAAAAGGCGAACATAAAAAGTCTATGAACAGAAATTATTTTGAACAAATTTCAAAAAGTGGGCAAAATAGGTATTTGAACGGAAACTATTTTTGAACGATTTTAAAAGGCGAACAGAAAAAGTCTCTGAATGAAAATTATTTTTGAACGATTTTCAAAAAGTAGGTATTTGAATGGAAACTATTTTTGAACGATTTTAAAAGGGAACAGAAAAAGTCTCTGAACGAAAATTATTTTTGAACGATTTTCAAAAAGTAGGTATTTGAACGGAAACTATTTTTGAACGATTTTAAAAGGCGAACAGAAAAAATCTCTGGACGAAAATTATTTTTGAACGATTTTCAAAAAGTAGGTATTTGAACGAAAACTATTTTTGAACGATTTTAAAAGTCGAACAGAAAAAGTCTCTGAATGAAAATTATTTTTGAACGATTTTCAAAAAGTGAAAAAATAAGATATTTGAACGGAAATAGAAAAATAAGAAATTGAAAAATAAATGAGAGAGAAAGATGTAGAAATGAAGAAAAAAATAGGACACAAATTCAAATGAAAAAGAAAGAGTGAAAAAATGAAGCAAGAAATATAGGGAAGAAAAACGAGAAATTTTAAATTGAAAAAAAAAACACGAGAAGCGTGAAGAAACAAAAAAAGTAAAGAAAACGAATAAAAAGAAAAAAAAAAAAAGAAAAGGAAACGCACCAGTGGAGACTGTTTGGCTGGACGAGATCGTAATGGGCCGGCCCAGTGCGCGACGCAGGTGTGCGACGGCACCCTATCATCGACCTGGTCGATGAATAGGGTTTGTCCAGGTTAATCAATGGATCGATCGGAATTAAAAGAATTCACTAGAAATCAACAAAGTTGACGTCAGCCCACTGAGATTTAAATTAAATCTCAGTCTACTAAGCCCTAGGCACGGCCCAAAAATTATACTCGAACAAGTACTCATGATCCACTTACAAGATTCAGACAGAGTAATTCCACTTACATGACGGATCAATGTAAAACTTGATAGTTTAATTCCACTTACAAGACCTGCAGACCCATGAAAAGCCACTACTAGCAAAACCAAGACGACAGTCCAATGTGAATTTAAAAAGAACAACCTACAAGAGCTAGAGTTCCCAGTTTTCTTGAACACTGAATGCCGGGTGCGAACCCTAAGCATAACACAGTTTCACGGTTCAAGCCGTTGGTGGGTGGAGGAGTGGAGCGCGACGGAGACGTGGAGCAGCGAGATGTAAAAACAAACATCATTTGAAGCATCCGCAAAGCCAGCCTCCACGGGCGCCCACCTTGGACTAGCTTGGAGGAAACCTTGCGGCCATCCTGCGGCTGCCCGCCGTTGCCACTCGCGCCTGGAACGGCGGTGGCGCCGTCCCTACAGAACCGTGGGTGTCGCCTCCAGGGCCACGGGGATTGTCTCCTCCAGCGCGAGCAACGGTGGCGCTCTCGACTCCAGGGCCGTGGGCGTTGTGTCCCCAAGAGGGAGCGACGGCGGTGTTGCTGTCGCCTCCAGGGATGTGGTCGTCGTCTCCCAGAGGGGCAGCAGCAGAGGCAGCGGCAGCGTCAGCGGGGTAGCCGATTTGAACTTCCCCTGTGCTTGCTGTGTCCACGTCCCTAATGTGGTCGCCGTGGACGGCCCCTGCCCCCTTGGTACCCACGTAGAAAGCACCGGCGGGGATGGTGGCGGTGCCGCGGTGATCGCCGCCACCGTATGGACAGGCCCACGGACCCTGCGTCGTTGGTTTCAATCACAAACCCTCCCGGGGGAAACACTGCCAGGTGGGAAGTTGCATAGCACGCGCCCTGCTTCCGTGGTTTTCACGGACACTGCAGAAGAGCCAGCCAGGGCCACTACATGAAAGTTCTTGGCCATTGATTTCAGGTAGGAGGGTACGCAGCTGAAAGGAAGAGATGGAGTTTGAGTGGGGCAGGTCTCGAGGAGCCCTTCGCCGGACGGGCCTTGGGTCACCGTTCTCTCCCGCGCGCGCGTGAGCTTGCACGCCGTACTGCTCGACAAGATGTGCCTTCAAGGCCACGACGCGCAACCCATTTGCTCCAGCGCAGGCCTCCGCAGCACGCCCACCACGCCCACTCCAAGCGTCCACGCTCTGCTCCTTCGCCCTGTTTCCGGTGCCAGGCGCTCGACCACTACATCGCCTCTTGCCGCGACCCGGTGCGGTGCGCGCTCTGCCGCCGTTGGGGGCACTGGACCAGGGACTGCATCGACCCGCGGCATCGACCTGTGCCCGCGCCGCGACGTTCCTCTGCCCCACCGCGCGCGCCGCGTAAGGAGCCTGCCCCCCCCCCCCCCCCCACACGGCCAGGTCATCAAGTCCCGCTGCCGGGTGCCCTTGGTCTTTCGTCCTCGCGCCGCGACGACCGCGAGCGCTCCCCGCGGCGTCGCTCGCCAAGCCGCGGAATTGGAGGCCGCCGTCACCAACTCGCCACTGCGCCGCCACCTACGAGCCTGCTTGCTCCTCGCCTGCCATCGCTCATCATCGGCACGCTGCGGATCTTCGCGCCTGTGCCTGCCATGGTGCCCGCACCTCCAACAGCGGCTATCGAGGACTGCCCGAGCAGGAGCGCTTGGGGCTTGATCGACATCAACACCGCCACTACCGAGGTCGATCGTCGCCAGAACCAGATTGAGCACGACTCGGGGCGCAAGGTGCCTGTGAGCTGGGAAGAAGAGGAGGGGCATGATGCCGCGACTCGGGTGGTTCTGGCCAACGTGAGGTGCTACAAGGTGAGCGTGGATGGAGCACTCTCAGAGGAGAACGAGAGGGCTGGCCTGGGGCTACTGCTATTGCTACGAGAGGACGACGACCGCGATGAGTCTGAGTTAGAGGTGCATATGCACCTGTCACCGGCTGTGACAGGGGAAGTGCGACATGAGGTGGTCGACGAGTCCCCTTTGCTGATTGGCCATGACCCACTGCTTTCCCCGGGTGCGAGCCTCACCATGGAGCTGCTCTCGCCTGACGACGCGCTGTGTGACGGGGGATTTTCCAGTGACGATGACGAGGATGACGGGGAGATGCAGCAGCTCCTGCCATGCCTCACCGAGCTGGATCAGCAGGTGTTGCTGCTGGACGTCGAGGAGGTGGAGCACGAAGACGGCCTTGATAACGACAACGACTTGACGAGGAGCGAGTTTCAGTCTATTGCGGACGGCATTGACGTTGACGTGGAGGCTGCTACGCTTGGAAACCTCCTCGTTTCCGATACTGATGACGACGCTGACGACGATGCTGCTGCTGACGCTGGTGGTACTGCTCCCTCATCAGGCACCGTGATACGCTGTGTTGCGGATCTGTTCAGCAGGCCGGCTGTGCCGCTGCTGCCCACGCCTACTCCACCAATGCCATGTGCCCCTGCGGCCCTACCCACCCCCAGCAGGCTCGCGACGAAGCCACAACTCCCAGCGGTCGACAAAGCGCAGTATGTCCTCCACAAGAAAATGGGGCTCGACTTTGGAGAAATGCCCCTGGTGAAGGCTACGAAGGAATTCGCGAACATCTGCAAGTCTCGTCCGTTCTCTGTTTCGGAAATCGATGGGTTGAATACCCTCTTCAGGCTGAAATTGCCGTCCATGATGGCACTCGATGAAGCTTTGATTGGCCTGGCTGGCCCAGGGGGATGTGACTTCCCGCCACCGGCGGCGCTGGACGTCTCCGTCTGATCTGCTTCCTGGTCCCAGACCGCGCCACCTAGTCGCATTTTGAAGAAATGACGATTTATCTTTCCGAGAGACTGGACGGAGTAGGATGATCTGGATTATCGTGGGGATACTTTTCTTTCGTTTAGTAGGCCCCGACCTGTGTGACGCTTTTTATTTTGGCTTCGGTCATATCATGTTTGCTTCTCCTATATCAATATAAAAGGCAAAGCTTTTGCCTTGTTTCGAAAAAAAGATGATGGAGATTTATAACGAGGAAATTTTACTTCACAGAGTTGGTGTCACAAGGGTCAAGGTACTCAATAGCGGAGAAATTTTCCTTGTGACTCCAATGGCATCGACCAAATTTCGTCGGCCTGCGCTTTTTTCCTTGTGAGGGTCCCCTTTTTCCTTTTTTGCTTGCCAGGCTATCAATGGCGCTGCCTAGTTTCCTCTCTCCTTTCACCCGCTCAAAGATCTTATTAAGCAATCCAGGGTAACGAACTCGTTCCGTCTTTGCTTATTGCAAATTCCACAACCATCCAAAAAACGTAGCATTGTTGTTTTCATTCGCGGCCAGGCAACAATTGCTTCACTGCAGTGTTGCTTGAATCCTAGAATGCCCACTAATGGCGCCAGAATGCATGGTTTTCAAGATCTGACGCTGTATTGCTATATTGTTGCCAACCCAAATGCGATGCTTCTACCCTAGTAATTCACCATCCCACGAAATTCTTCACCACACTGTCAGGTTTCTGAATCTGCACCAACAGGTTTTGTGTTGCTAAATCCTCTGCATAGCCTACACTGATGTCGTGCAACCACTCTGGCGTTCCCACTGTTATGGCCACAACATGAGCCACTGAAATTGCTGGGTCCCTGGAGAGTGCATCAGTCATTTGATTCGCACTACCCTTTTTGTATTCAATGTTGTATTGTATTCATCGTGGAGAATAGATAGATTGTTAATCTTCTGGGTACTCCGTCCTGCTTATAGTACTAGTAGCTGCCCTTTCTAGCTAAGCTACCTAGCTAGCCGCGTCAGGATCCCTGTAACTTCTCGTGTCGTTGGCTCGTAGCAGAGTCGCCGGAAAGCGTATGAACTGGTTCAGCGACGACCCAATCGAAGACTTGGCTGTGGCACAGTTTAGAGGAAGTGCTTTTGGGCAATGCCTTCAAGAAGGAGAATGAGAGAATCTCCACCAGAACCCACCAAAATCGTGTTTGGCACCCTAATTATGCAGGGTGTCCGACATGTGTCCGCGACAGTAGCAGTGGCGTAGCCAGCCAGGAGTCACGCCCCGGGCTAACTACACTGCTACAGTCTTCAACAGTGACAATGTCAATATAGCTATAATTAACAAAGGATATTAGCAGCACGCCCCAGGCCAAGGCCCCTGTAGCCTGGGCCTGGCTACGCCTTTGGACAGTAGGATATTACCCAAAGAAATTCACAAACCAACCGCCCTTAAATAGATAAAAAACAACAAAAATCTTGTGGGCATCGAATCGCCGTCGCTTCAACTTTGTGTTGCGTGTGAACTCGACATTCGGAGAGAGGTGCCGCCGCCTTACCGCGTGTAACTTTGAGGTGGTGTTGTCGTCGTCGCTTCTCATGATTTTAGCCCTGCCCTCATCCGGCTCGATGACTTTCCACACGTCACTCATATTCTCTCCGTGCAACACTGCCCACACCTCGCTCGCGATGTCATTGCCAGAGAAGGAGTTTGCGGTGGCCGAGCCGCACTAGTAGGAAACCGTCTTTCTGTGCATCACTTTTTGTGGCACACGAAATAGCCATGCGCCACAGAAATAATTTGGAATTCTGTGGATCACTTTCTGTGGCGCACGAAAACCACATGCGCCACAGAAAGGCGACTTTCTGTGTCGCATGCAGCTAGATACGCCACAGAAAGCCACATTTCTGTGGCGCATGGGGAGTGTGCGCCACAGAAAGACACATTTATATGGCGCACCTGGCCACGTGCGCCACAGAAATGTGACTTTCTGTGGCGCACATGGCCAGGTGCGCCACAAAAAGTATGTGACAAAATTGTTGAAAACAGATCCCACCCGCCCCCCGATCGCCTTTTTAGTTTTGCAGAAAAGAATAGAAAATGATAAAATCTTCAAAAAATAAAATCATTTGACATGTAGTTAGGTTTGAGTGTCCAGTTGGTATAGAAATTTTGAAATATGAATTTTGACCTTTTGTGCAAAAAACGAAAAAAATATATTGACACGGCCATAAATTTTGCATACGACGTCGAAAAAATACGTTTAATATACCAAAAAAATCGTGAGAAAAAAGGACCTCAATTTCACCGGTTTTACCCGGTGAACTTTTCTCAGATTCGGCAAATTCCAAATGAGTAAAAAGTTATTTCAAACAGAAGATTTTTTCTACAAAATCAGAAAAAAATAAAAAAATTGGAAAAAAAGATTCTCCGTGCGCCACAGAATTGTTGGGCGGGATTCGATCGAATCCCGCCCAATCCCTTCTTCTCCCTCTCTTTTCCCCTTCTCTCCTTCTCTCCTCCACTTCTCTCCACTTCTTCTCCTCTCCCCTTCTCCTCTCCTCCAGTTCTCCTCTCCCCTCCTCTACTCTCCTCCACTTCTTCTCTACTCCTCCTCCTCCACCTCCACCTCCACCTCCGGCAACCTCCTCCACCACCCCGGCGACCTCCTCCTCCTTGTCCATCTCCACCACCGGCGACCTCCACCTCCACCTCCACCTCCGGCGACCTCCTCCTCCATCTCCACCTCCGGCGAACTCCACCTCCACCTCCACCTCCGGCGACCTCCTCCGGCGACATCCTTCTCCACCTCGGGCGACCACCTCCTCCTCCTCCACCTCCACCTCCGGTGACTCCCTCCTCCACCCACCGCCGGCCAAGCCACCTACAGCCATGGCCACGGACAACACGGCCTTCGACGAGCTCCGACGAAATTCTGGCGAAATTCTGGCGGCTAGATCCAGATCTAGATCTGGCCGCCCTTTTTTTTGAAATTCAAAAAAAAATTATGTGGCGCATGGTGGTGGTGGCGCATGCTTCAGGGTGCGCCACAGAATCTTGCACTTTCTGTGGCGCATGGGGGCCGTGCACCACGAAAATAAAATTTTAGTGGCGAGAATTTAGTGGCGCACCCACCATGCGCCACAAAAAGTGTTTTTGTTGCGCCACAGATGAGCTTTTTCCTACTAGTGCCGGAGCAGGAGAATGAGGCTGTTGTGGCTGGATCGGAGCAGGAAGAGACGCCGTGCTGGTCAGCGCCTAATAGCCACCTCCTACGATAGTACACAATGCACAAACACACTTCATCTGGCCACCGGCAAAGTAAATGAGAAAATACACAATAAACAGACACTGCCGCAACACTGCTCGATCATATCGGCGCCGCGCTGACCAAAGAGCTGGCTGCGGGAAGCAATCGAGTCGCTGCTTCTGGATGTCGACTGCCGCAACACCAGTGACTCAACGAAGATGGCCTCCTCGTTCAGATCGATGCCCATCGGATCGTCAAGCGAGATGGAGAAATGTGACTGCTGCATGGGCAGGGCACCCATGCTAGTGGGGTCGTCGAAATAGCCCGCGACAGACGACTACCCGCAACAGGGGGCGGCGAAAGTAGAGCTGGTTTATCTCATGGCGATTGGTGGCTCTAGGTTAATAGTGCCAGAAACAATGCTTGTACGTCACACGTCAGTTGGGAACCCCAAGAGGAAGGTATGATGAGTGCAGCAGTAAGTTTTCCCTCAGTATGAAACCAAGGTTTAATCGACCAGTAGGAAAACGAGGTTTGCTTCGAAGGTGTTGGTGAGGAGTGTAGTGCGGCGCAACACCAGGGATTCCGGTGCCAACGTGGAACCTGCACAACACAATCAAATTACTTTGCCCCAACTTAACAGTGAGGTTGTCAATCTCACCGGCTTGCTGAAAACAAAGGGTTAAACGTATCGAATGGAAAATGATGTTTGTTTGCATAAAACAGTAGAGAACAATGATTGCAGTAGATTGTATTTCAGATGTAAAAGAATGGACCGGGGTCCACAGTTCACTAGTGGTGTCTCTCCAATAAGATAACTAACATGCTGGGTAAACAAATTACAGCTGGGCAATTGACAATTGATAAGTGCATATAACATGCATGTGTGAGCTGTGGTGTCTACTATGAGATTCATTTGGGCATTACGACAAAGTACATAGACCGCTATCCAGCATGCATCTATGCCTAAATAGTCCACTTTCCGGTTAACATCCGTACCCCTTCCAGTATTAAGTTGCAAGCAACAGACAATTGCATTAAGTAATGTGCGTAATGTAAACAATACATTCATCCTTGAATAAAGCATTGCTGTTTTACCCCTAGTGGCAACAACACATCTACAACCTTAGAACTTGCTGTCACTATCCCAGGTTAAATAGAGGTTGAACCCAACTATCATGCATAAATACCCCCTCTTGGAGTTACAAGTATTCACGTGGCCAAGGCTTCAACAAGTAACGGAGAGCATGCAAGATCACAAATGACATAGACATGATAATATAATATTCAGCTCCACATAGGTATCAATATAAGTCAGATCCCAGCAAACACAACATGTAGCATTACAATAAGATGATCTTGATCATGATAGGCAGCTCACAAGATCTAAACATGATGGCACAAGTGGAGAAGACAACCATCTAGCTACTGCTATGGACCCATAGTCCAAGGATGAACTACTCACGCATCACTCCGGAGGCGGGCATGGCGATGTAGAGCCCTCCGGTGATGATTCCCCTCTCCGGCAGGGTGCCGGGAAGAGCTTCAGAACCCCCCGAGTTAGGGTTGACGACGGCGGCGGCAGCGAATATGTTCTGGATGAAAGGCTCGGTGTTTTAGGGTTTTCGCGTCTCGGGGAATAAATAGGCGAAGGGGCGATGTCGGCGGACCCCCGAGGGGCCCAAACCACAGGGCGCGGCTGGGCCCACTGCCGCCTGGTGGTTTGGCCACCTCGTGGCTCTTCGTCTCTCCTTCGGACTCCGTGTACGTGCTGGAAAAATAGGGACTGGCCTTTTGTTTCGTGCAATTCCGAGAATATTTCCAGAAGTAACTTTCTGAAACCAAAAACAGCAGAAAACAGGGAACTGGCACTGTGGCATCTTGTTAATAGGTTAGTCCCAGAAAATGCATAAAAGTGATACGAAGTGTATATAAAACATGTAGCAAATGGTATAATATAAGCATGGAACAGCAGAAATTATGGATACGTTGGAGACGTATCAAGCATCCCCAAGCTTAGTTCTACTCGTCCTCGAGTAGGTAAAACGATAACAACAAATAATTTCTGAGGAGACATGCTTTCACACAATCTTGATCAATATATTGCAAGGCTCATGTCATGAATGAAGTGACTCAAAGCAATGATCTATAGTTTGCTAACAAATAGATAAAGAGTAAACAATGAATCATATAAGCAAAAACTTTTCATGAATAGTACTTTCAAGACAAGCATCAAAAAGTTTTGCATAAGAGGTAACTCATAAAGCAATAGATTCAAAGTAAAAGGCATTGAAGCAACACAAAGGATGATTAAGTTTCAGCATTTGCTTTCAACTTGTAACATGTATATCTCATGGATAGTTGTCAACATAAAGCAATATAACAAGTGCAATAAGTAAATATGTAAGAATCAATGCACACAAAGTTGACACAAGTGTTTGCTTCTAAGATAGAAAGGAGTAGGTAAACTGACTCAACATAAAGTAAAAGATAGGCCCTTCGCAGAGGGAAGCAGGGATTAAATCATGTGCTAGAGCTTTTTAAGTTTTCGAAAGCATATAGAGAGCACAAAATAAGTATTTGAGAGGTGTTTGTTGTTGTCAACGAATGGTAGTGGGCACTCTAACCCCCTTGTCAACCAGACTTTCAAAGAGCGGCTCCCATGAAGGACGTTATTCTACCAGCAAGGTAGATCATCCCTCTTCTCTTTTGTTTACACATGTATTTTAGTTTCTTTATAGATGACACTCCTCCCAACCTTTTGCTTACACAAGCCATGGCTAACCGAATCCTCGGGTGCCTTCCAACATTCACATACCATGGAGGAGTGTCTATTGCAAAATTAAGTTGCTTACTGATAAATCAGGGCAAAACATGTGAAGAGAATTATTAATGAAAGTTGTAATTAATTGGGGCTGGGCACCCCGTTGCCAGCTCTTTTTGCAAATTATTGGATAAGCGGATGTATATGCCACTAGTCCAGGTGAAAGTCTGTCAGAAGTAAATGACAAGATTGAAAGATAAAACACCACATACTTCCTCATGAGCTATAAAACATTGACACAAATAAGGAGTAATAAAGTTTTGAATAGTTTAAAGGTAGCACATGAAATATTTACTTGGAATGGCAGGAAATACCACATAGTAGGTAGGTATGGTGGACACAAATGGCATGGGTTTTGGCTCAAGTTTTGGATGCACGAGAAGCATTCCCTCTCAGTACAGAGTTTAGGCTAGCAAGGTTGTTTGAAGCAAACACAAGTATAAACCGGTACAGCAAGAATCACATAAAAACATATTGCAAGTATTATAAGACTCTACACTGTCTTCCTTGTTGCTCAAACATTTTACCAGAAAATATCTAGACCTTAGAGAGAACAAATATGCATCCCAAGTCTCAACAAGCTCTACGGTAGTTCTCCACTACTAGGCTTTAACTACATGATGCAAGAGCTTAAACATGATCTACTTGAGAGCTCAAAACAATTGCAAAGCATCAAATCAAAACAAGACAATGATCTACAAGAATGCATATGTCTTTTCCAATACCAACTACTACATGTAGCATTTTCTTTCTTCCAAACAAACACCAATAATTTATTTAAACATAAACTCTCCAAATGATAATATAATGCAGCAAGAGAGTATTTATAAACAAGTGCTAACAGCTCGAAGAGATGCATGAAAAACAGGAGCTAAAAGCACTGCAGTAGCTAGTTAAGAATACTCAACAAATATAAGTGAAGAACATGAGTATTCACATGAAAAAGCGGAGCGTGTCTCTCTCCCACACAAGGATTGCTAGGATCCGAATTTATTCAAACAAAAACAAAAATAAAAACACACAGACGCTCCAAGTAAAGCGCATAAGATGTGAAAGAATTAAAATATAGTTTCACTAGAGATGACCTGATAAGTTTGTTGATGAAGAAGGGGATGCCTTGGGCATCCCCAAGCTTAGACGCTTGAGTCTCTCTGAATATGGTTGGGATGAACCACGGGGGCATCCCCAAGCTTAGGCTTTTCACTCTTCTTGATCACATAATATCACCCTTCTCGCTTGATCCTTGAAAACTTCCTTCACACCAAACTCAAGACAGTTCTCATTAGAGGGTTAGTGCATAATCAAAAATTCTCATATTCTGTAATGATACAATCAATCCCAAAGCTTCTGGACATTAGCTACAGCCACCAATGCTTTGTGGAGCAAAGAAATCCACACAAACACAGTAAAAGAGCGAATGCAAAACAAAAGGCAGAATCTGTCAAAAACAGAACAGTCTGGAATGACGAATTTTTTCGAGGCACTTAAGTTGCTCAGATGGATCTGGCCTAAAATAATGAAAGTTGCGTACATATCTCAGGAATATGCGTGATTTTTCTCAGAATTTTTTGAATTTTCTACAGGGAGATAAGCTCAAATCCGTGACAGCTAAAAATCTGTCACTGCGCAGAAATCCAAATCTTGCATCAACTTTCAATATAGAACTTTACTTGGCACAACATTGCGATAAAATAAAGATACAAAGGAGTTGCTACAGAAGTAACAAAACTCCTTGAGAAAAACTAAAAATAAAAGATAAAGGGTTGCCTCCCTAAAGCGCTTTCTTTAATGCCTTTAGCTAGGCTAAAAGATTTTAATGATGCTCTCATAGGAATAGAACTTGAAAAACAAAAGAGAGCATCAAGAGGCAAATATCAAACGCATTTAAGTCTAACCCACTTTCTATGCAAGGGAACCTTGTAACAAAATAAATTATTGAAGCATAAAGCAACTAGCATAGAAAGATGAAACAAGTACAACTTCAAAACTTTCAACATAAAGAGAGGTGTTTTAGTGACTTGAAAACTTTTATAACCATATTTTCCTCTCTCATAATAACTTTCAGTAGCATCATGAACAAACTCAACTATATAACTATCACATAAAGCATGCTTTTCATGATCTACAAACACATAATTTTTATTAAGTTCAAAAACAGTGGGGTCATTAAACCCACTTTTGACAATAGTAGTATAATAAATATCATTAGGCAATATAGGACCATCATCAAGAGCATTATCATATATAGCATTAGGGAGCCATTGTTTTATTTCTGAAATTTCGTTTTCTTGAGTCAAGGAGCTTGTTACGTAAAATTTATCAAAAGGAGATATTTCAAAAGAATCATGGCATTCAACAATATAACACTCTTCCTCCTTAGGTAGGCATGGAGGGCAATTAAATAGTGTAAGAGTTGAAGAGTTACTGTCATTAGAAGGTAGATCCTCCTTTTGTTCTTCACTCTCCTCCTCTTTTTCATCCAATGAGATCACAGTTTCAGCAATTTCCTCTTCCTCAGGTTCCTGCAAGGCACAAGTTTCATCTTTTTGAGGAAACATCCTCTCAAGATGTTCAGTAATGTAAGAATTATTATCCTTGTAGGTATCACAACAATATTTAAGTATGGCAATACATTCAGATTTATAAGGGGCATCAGTTTTATGTTCAAGATAAGAACTAATTTCAAGGGCACCCTTAAAAACAATAAACTCTTCAATTTGTTCAAGATTACCAAAATCATAGTTTCCTTTAGCATAGGCAGCCAAGGTTTCATTATCAGTATACTCACATTGGAAAGGGAGATGTTTGTGCCTTCTATAGCAAAGAGATTCATTAAAGCAGTAGGATTCATCATATGTAGAACACAAGTTCTTAGCAAAACCATTCAATCTTCTTATTTGTTCCCATAGATGTTTTCCTTTTGGAGAGAAGCGGTAATTCTTATAACGAGACCCAGTTTCATAGAGATAAGACATTGAAAACAACTAGTCATAATAGTAATTCGAAATAAAAAGGAACTAATTTTTTTGTGTTTTTGATAAAGAGAGCAAACAAGACTAAATAAAAATAAACTAAGCAAGACAAATAACAAAGTAAAGAGATTGGGTGTGAGAGACTCCCCTTGCAGAAGCAATTCGGTTTTCCCCGGCAACGGCGCCAGAAAACGTGTTGGTGGCTCTAGGTTAATAGTGCCAGAAACAATGCTTGTACGTCACACGTCAGTTGGGAACCCCAAGAGGAAGGTATGATGAGTGCAGCAGTAAGTTTTCCCTCAGTATGAAACCAAGGTTTAATCGACCAGTAGGAAAACGAGGTTTGCTTCGAAGGTGTTGGTGAAGGAGTGTAGTGCGGCGCAACACCAGGGATTCCGGTGCCAACGTGGAACCTGCACAACACAATCAAATTACTTTGCCCCAACTTAACAGTGAGGTTGTCAATCTCACCGGCTTGCTGAAAACAAAGGGTTAAACGTATCGAATGGAAATGATGTTTGTTTGCATAAAACAGTAGAGAACAATGATTGCAGTAGATTGTATTTCAGATGTAAAAGAATGGACCGGGGTCCACAGTTCACTAGTGGTGTCTCTCCAATAAGATAACTAACATGCTGGGTAAACAAATTACAGCTGGGCAATTGACAATTGATAAGTGCATATAACATGCATGTGTGAGCTGTGGTGTCTACTATGAGATTCATTTGGGCATTACGACAAAGTACATAGACCGCTATCCAGCATGCATCTATGCCTAAATAGTCCACTTTCCGGTTAACATCCGTACCCCTTCCAGTATTAAGTTGCAAGCAACAGACAATTGCATTAAGTAATGTGCGTAATGTAAACAATACATTCATCCTTGAATAAAGCATTGCTGTTTTACCCCTAGTGGCAACAACACATCTACAACCTTAGAACTTGCTGTCACTATCCCAGGTTAAATAGAGGTTGAACCCAACTATCATGCATAAATACCCCCTCTTGGAGTTACAAGTATTCACGTGGCCAAGGCTTCAACAAGTAACGGAGAGCATGCAAGATCACAAATGACATAGACATGATAATATAATATTCAGCTCCACATAGGTATCAATATAAGTCAGATCCCAGCAAACACAACATGTAGCATTACAATAAGATGATCTTGATCATGATAGGCAGCTCACAAGATCTAAACATGATGGCACAAGTGGAGAAGACAACCATCTAGCTACTGCTATGGACCCATAGTCCAAGGATGAACTACTCACGCATCACTCCGGAGGCGGGCATGGCGATGTAGAGCCCTCCGGTGATGATTCCCCTCTCCGGCAGGGTGCCGGGAAGAGCTTCAGAAACCCCCCGAGTTAGGGTTGACGACGGCGGCGGCAGCGAATATGTTCTGGATGAAAGGCTCGGTGTTTTAGGGTTTTCGCGTCTCGGGGAATAAATAGGCGAAGGGGCGATGTCGGCGGACCCCCGAGGGGCCCAAACCACCGGGGCGCGGCTGGGCCCACTGCCGCGCCTGGTGGTTTGGCCACCTCGTGGCTCTCTTCGTCTCTCCTTCGGACTCCGTGTACGTGCTGGAAAAATAGGGACTGGCCTTTTGTTTCGTGCAATTCCGAGAATATTTCCAGAAGTAACTTTCTGAAACCAAAAACAGCAGAAAACAGGGAACTGGCACTGTGGCATCTTGTTAATAGGTTAGTCCCAGAAAATGCATAAAAGTGATACGAAGTGTATATAAAACATGTAGCAAATGGTATAATATAAGCATGGAACAGCAGAAATTATGGATACGTTGGAGACGTATCAGCGATCAACATGTCGGCGGCGACGTTTTGGTCATTCTCCGCCTTATGATTCGCTTGTAGTCGTCGGTCTTTTTGACGAGCCGAAGAGAGCTTGCGCAGCTGATCCTTGGCCAGCTGTGCCACTGTTACATCCTACTGCGTCTCTCGATTCATCTCCTTCTTTGGTTGTGTCGCCGCCAGTGGCTTGCGAGGTCACGCAAGGCCGACAGGCTTTGGCGCCATGGTCAATAAAGGCGAGGAGGTTGCGGCAGCAGCAGGCTTTTGAAATTGGAGAGAATATTGAAATTTTTGGCGTCCGAGGCGGCAATGTAGAGGGAGCAGGAATTATGCATCACCGCTATATCCATGACAAGTGGGGGGCGTGCCGGAGGGCATGTCCAACCAATGCCCTGCACCCCGAAGAGTCACTAGATTTGGAGAGTCTCTTGCGGGTGCCAGACATAGATCAGCTCAGCCCAAACACTTGGTACCGAAGTACCCGATTTTCTTAGTCCGAACCCGTGTGGAGATGCTCTGATGCCCATTGTCCTTGAGATGCTCACTAGTTCTGGTTAATCGGTCCTGGGATGCTGAATTTAAACGTAGACATAGACGTATACTAGTGGTATTTGGCGCGGCGCACGCCGCGCCCTTGATGTGAAATTTTGATGATGGTTTGGATTTTTTTTTTTAAAGAGAAATGTTCAGATTTAAATTGTTTGAAATGAAGACAAAATGTGTGAGTCTTTTGTAAGGCATTTTTCTTGGAATCTTCGAATTTGATTTTCGGCAATGTGGCACGTAATGCTAGCATTTTTTGTGTGTTGTTATGTTGGTATGTCTTCCTTTTTTTTTGATGAGTATGTTTGAATAGAAAATTCTTGATGAATTAATATATTTACATTTTTGATATATGTAGATAACGGTTTTTCTATAGCATTTTTTTTATATTTTATGGAATGTCGGAATATTCGCGTAAATTTTGGCCAAATTAGAATATTCAAACATGTTCTTACTTTTGTGTGAGTATGTAGCAATTTTGACGATTATTTTTTTATATGTTTTGTACAATATTCAAATGTTTAGTAGTTTGAAAAGTCCAAACATGTTTGTATTTCGACGTGAACATTTAATCGAGATTAGGAGAAGTGCACATGAACTATCTCTAAATGCTGGTAATTTTTTTTTATAATTGGAATCAGGAAAAAGGCATGTGGATCATCTCTAAATGTTGACAAAATCTGTATTTTAACTTTTTTTTAGCGTGCCGTCACGCCACGTCCTTGGTATTTTTTTTGTGCTATTTTTTTTTTGTTAACTAAAATGTTGGCTAAATTGGTGTGTTGGAACATTTGTTTGTTTTGTTATGAATATAAGTAGCATTTTTTGCAAGCATTTGTGATATGTTGTGTACAATATTCAAATAGTCGAAGGCTTGAAATGCTCAAACATGTTTTCTTTGGACGTAAATATTTAATTAAAATCAGAACAATCCATTTGAATTTGATTCCATATTTGGGAAAAGTTTGCTCGTGTCGAGTTGAACTGCTAGCCAAATTGAAATGTTCAAACAAATTTGGTATTTGTTTTGAGTGCACTTTGGTTATTTTTTATGAGCATTTTGGTTTTTATCATATTATTTTCTAATTGTTTTGATATGTACTTGTATTTTTCAGTGGATATATTTAGAGATGTTCATTTACATTTTGTCTGAATTGTAAAGTTGATGAAAGTGGGAAGATATGTGTATGTTTCCTTTTTTTTTTGCAGATTATCAGGTTTAGAAGATATTGGAAATTTTGAAGTTTTTAGTTTTTAAATTTCGGACATACGGCAAAAATAGTAAATGTATATATTTTATGTGGTCATGTTGATATTTTTTTTTCCTCAACAGTTAGGTCTAAAGATATTGGTCTAGTTCATATTTCACATTTCTTTTATCCCATTTCTTTTGCTGAAATAACACTTCAAATGTTTGGGGGTTTTATTTTTTGGAGTGATGATTTTGTTGTTGTTAATTACTGTCGTGTCTTTGTGAGAAATAGTTGTTCTGATTAAGTTTTAATTCGGAATTTAAAACTTGCTTAAATATCACTATTTGGAATTTGTATTTTTTTTTTGGAAGACCTGCTTTGAATTTGGTGTGAGGTGATTTTAATTTGTGTCTTTCGTCGTGAACATTTAACTGAAATTAGGAAAAATGCATTTGTGTTCCCTCAAAATTATGGCAAAATTTGGATAGTCAGGAAAAAATGTTAGCATAAGTATTTTGTATATTTTTGCCGATTGTTTTGATATATCATTCATATTTTCCAACAGATATATGTAGGGATATTGTCTTTTATTTTGTTTGAAATTCAAAAATTGGTGAAAGTGGGAAGCTATCTGCATTTTTTTCTTGTCTTTTAAATGCTCAAATTTGGAAGCCATTGGAAAATTTGGAGTTTTCAAACATGGAATTTAGTCGTACGGCATAAGTAGTAAGCGTCTATTTTTGTGTGCTAATGTCGACATATTTGTCATATTTGTGAATAAGTTGGTGGGTGAAATTCAAATTTGAAGATGTGCACGTAGAAAAGCCGTTTCGATTTGAATGTGTTGGAATAAAAAAGAAGAAGTTTGTATTTACAAATTTTTAAAATTCGAAAATTGGTAAAAGCTTGTCTCATGTGTATTATTTTCTTGTGGTTTTTGAATGCTTAGATTTAAAGGGCATTTGGAATTTTGAAGTTTTCAAACTTGAAATTTGATCAAGTGATGTAAATAGTAGGTGTCTTTGTTTTTTTTTTTTTGGTGAATGTTGACATATTTGTCATATCGATGAATGCTTGGTAGGAAAATTTTAAATTTGTGAAGGTGTAAATGCAAAAGTAATTTATGTTTAAATATTTTGAAATTTGGTAGGTGAAGGTTACATTTACAAATTTTTTTCTGTTTTAGTTAAATAGGGCACACCAACACGTAAGAAATTTAACGGTTTCTGAAATTATTTCTGTGAAGGAAAAAATATGATACATTTTACAGTATGTACAATTTTTAAGAAAATTGGAATGTTTAAAAATGTGTCTATTTGTTTTTCTATTTCTAATTTATAAGTTTATAATGAGTGCGAGAGCACATTTATTCAACTGAAATGCCATAATTAGGAAGTTCGTTTTTTTGGAATGCCATAATTAGGGGATATAATTGTGTATTATTTGCAATTATTCATATAATTAAGCATTTGTGGAAAAATTTGCTTTTATATTTCAATGTTGGCCATTTTTATGGATATTGTAAAAGTTTTTTTTAAAAAAAAAGGGAAAATAAGAGTTTTAGAATATTTTTTGTGATGTTTGTGGTCAAATAGAGTTTTAGAATATGTGCAACCTAGATTGTATTAAAATTTGAATTCAACTATTGGTAAACATTGAAAGAATTCTTTCTAGTGTTAGTTTTTGTAATTAGTTAGTTTTTTTTTTATCGTGTTGATGATTTTTCTCAATTATTGCTAGTGGATATAGCTGCGTTTGGCTTGTAACTTAAATATCTTGTTTTACGGTAAGACAATACTTGTGAAGTTTTTAAAAATATTTATACCCTAATATTTACAGGTGTGGCCTTTTTATTTTGATATTTGTAAGCCCATATAAATATGAGATACATTGTTTCAGATATATTGTATATAATGTTTAAATATTCAGTGGATCGAAATGGTCAAACATGTTTGCATTTTGACGTAAATATTTAAGTAAAATCAGGAAAATCCATTTAAATTTGATTTTACATTTGCGGAAAGTTCGTTTGTATGGTGGCGAAATATTAGCCAAAATGAAATGTTGAAATATTCTTGTAATTTGTTATGAGTATATTGTTTTGTTTTTTTTTTTGTTTTTTCGAGTATTATGTTTTTTTTTTAATTTACAATGGATAATGTTTTTTTTCGGTGAAAGTAGGGAAATTATATGGGGAATATCGTCTTTATGTGCGATTTCCATCATTGTAATTAGTAAATCCAAAGTTTGTAGTTGTTGTGAAATTTTGCAATACTTGTTGAATCTCAGAAAGAATTTGAATATTTTGGAGCGAATGGTTTTTTTTTTGATACAATTGTTGTGCATTTTTTCCATACATGATTTGTATTGCTGTAATTCATGAAGTACATGATCTGCATTGCTGTAATTTTTTGTTTGCACATTCTGTATGCATGATTTGCATTGTTGTAATTAATAAATCAAGAGTTTGTATTTCATGTGAGTTGTTGAAACCTATTTTAAGACTTATAAAGAAACTGGATATTTTGGAGGGAAGAAATATTCAGGGAAATATTTAGGGAAATGCCACGCCTTGGAAATATTTAGGGAAAGATCACAAAGTATTTCAAATGGTTGTTTTTTTTTAGTTTGTTAGAAATTGTTTTGAAATTTTGGAATATGTAGCAATTTGAAATATTTAAATATGTTTGAATGTTGGTTTGAATTGTTAACTGGGATTAGAGGGAATGTATTTAAATTGTACCTAAATGTTGTCCAATTTAATTTTTTCAAAAATGGCAGGGTATGGTGGAATAGGTTGGAAATTTAAATGTTTGATAATATTTGAAATGTCGTGAAGTTGTGAAATAAGGTTGTTTGTATTGTGTGAATTTTTCGTAGTTTTCAAATAAGGTGGAAAAGATAACGAAGTATTTGGAAATGAATGTTTTTTGTAGAAATTGCAAGAAATTGTTTTTGAATTATTTAGGGTTGAATCTGAGAAGTTGTAAAAGTTTTTTTAAAGGGAAAATAAGAGGAAAATAACTTTTTTTCCAATATTTCAAATATCCAATTTAAATTTTTTAAAAATGGCAGGGTATGGTGGAATAGGTTGGAAATTTAAATGTTTGATAATATTTGAAATGTCGTGAAGTTGTGAAATGAGGTTGTTTGTATTGTGTGAATTTTGCATAGTTTTCAAATTAGGTGGAAAAGATAACGAAGTATTTGGAAATGAATGTTTTTTGTAGAAATTGCAAGAAATTGGTTTTGAATTATTTAGAGTTGAATTTGAGAAGGTGTAAAAGTTTTTTTTTTAAAGGGAAAATAAGAGGAAAATAAATTTTTTTCCAATATTTCAAATAAGGTGGAAAAGATCACAAAGTATTTCAAATTGTTTTTTTTTCATAGTTTGTTAGAAATTGGTTAAAAATTATTTTGAGTTGGATTTGGAAAGCTATAAAAGATTTTTGGAAAAAAAAATAGAAGAGGAAAAAAAAAGGCCGAGTGGGCCGCACAGCGGCCAGCTTGGCCCAGCAAGCGGCCCACTGCCCATTGCAGGGCCTCCGCGACGTCACGCCGACGCCAGGACGGGGCGGAGCAGCCGCGGCGGTGATGCCAACGCCGGCGCCGGAATGCCGCGTTCGGCGACGCGAGCGTGGGCTCATCGGGTGCGCCTCGACGCGAGCAACGCGTAGGTGGCGGCGCCGCCGCCTGTAGGCCATCGGAGCGTCGCCGGCGGTGAAATCGGTGGCCGCGGTTGCCGAGGACGGCGACGACGATTGCGGCGAGGTCGCGGCGGCCCGGCACGCGAAAGACGGCGAGGATGGAGGGGCGGCGACGGCGGAGCGCGCCGTGTGCGTGGATGTGGACGGGGAAGAGCAGAACGGCGGGGCGGAGCGGCGGCGCCGGCGGCGGCCGGAGCGACGCGCGGGAGGAGAGAGGGGAGGGGGGTGTTCTGCGGACGTTTTACGAAAAAGATCCCGTTTTTTCTCGAATTTACAAACAGGTCCCTGAAACCGAATTTTGTGAGAAGAATATAGGATTTTCGGCCGCTCGCGTGCTTCTGCGCAAAAATCCGCGGCCCGCGTGAGACTGACGCTCGGGACCCACCTGCTACTGTAGCACACTGTAGAAATCTAAAGTGCGTACTGTAGATATCTACAGTAACTCGGGCGCCTCTCAGGCCGAGAATTTGTCCTCCCATTATAGTGGTGAGATACGTACTTGCGATCTAAAAATTGGCTTCCGCAACGTGTGGTTGGTCTCAGTGTACTATCTTTATTTGAAGCATATAAACTTAATAAGAAGTCAACGTATAGTAAGTTTAACTTATCATACCTACTTTGGCTCTGTATTTTTTTACTCCTCTTAAACAATTGAAAATAGTCTTTCCTAAACAATAAAACAGTGTGACTCGCGTTGTACTTCATAGCTTAATTCCGTATTTACAAGAACTGCAATCCCATCTGGATCTGGTGAACCAACGCAACAGTACACTTCATAAGAGGCTAGTTAAAGCCTAGAATCCAAGTTAGCTATGAGGGAATGACCGACTTACTGCCTAGTTATGCGTCAAATCATAAATCCTAAAAACGGAACATGATTACAAGAAGGAGCGTAATGGCAATCGAATTTATCCATTGATCACATCTTGGGCACGATGGCGACATCGACGAGCGCGATGGCGAGCAGGAGCGTGTAGACGGACAAACAGAGGATTTTCTTCCCGGTGGCTCCGCGCTTTTGGGTGTCGATGCTGACCCAGAACGCGGCGACTACCTCCGCCAGGCCTGCCACAAAGACTGTCGCTAGGCCGACGCGATACGCGACCTCGCCACCGTCGGAAGAGACACCTC
Source organism: Poa pratensis (assembly GCA_947311845.1). NCBI lineage: Eukaryota > Viridiplantae > Streptophyta > Magnoliopsida > Poales > Poaceae > Poa > Poa pratensis. The sequence continues at coordinate 37,384,318 of CAMZMU010000109.1, read as the reverse complement.
GCGGGCTATTGTACAAGACCGCGGCGGCGGCCATGGCTTGAGTGAGGCCGCCCATCACTCCTACCGTCCACGGAATTTTCTTGGTGTACTCCTCCACGTTGTTGTACTTCGCCGACCCGCCGGTGTACGTGTTTACGCTCCCTGCGCCGCTGGTATTGATGCCCCCGGCCGCCATGCCGCCGGAGACGGTGACGCTCCCAGCGCCGGCGGTGTTCACGGTCATTGACCGTGCGCCGGCGGTAGTTATGGCCCCTGCACCGGCGGTGGTAATGGCCCAGGCACCAGTGGCACTCACGACTCCGTCCCCGGTGGTGGTCACGGCCCCTGCTCCGGCCGTGTTCAGGGTCGCAGCGCCGATGACGGTTTCAACATCGGCACCGATGTCGTGGACGTCGTCCGATTCCGGTCTTGGCGCCTCCACGTCTACATCGATGATCAAATGGCCGGGAATGTTGTCGTCGTCCATTTGCTGCTCAGTGAGCGGAGTGTGACTGATCAGTATAACAGGTGAGAAATTTATTCGACTTCAAACAATCGAGGAATGAATCTAAGTGTAGTTTTCGTTGATGATCATTTATTTATTTATAACCAACTCGAACGCGGTTTCTCTATTTCCAGGCAACTTCTTCGGAACGAGTTTAGCCGAAAGCGCTAAACTTTAGTGCTTCATATATAGTGTAGTGCATGTGCGCTTTCCACGCACTCCACCAGATCCAGATGGAAACAAACTTCAGTAAGAATACATCGACTCTAGACAACTAGCTGGGGCTACGGGCAAATAGCTCCTATGCGACGTTTTCATCGTCAATTGATGGGCAGCGACGTCGTTGGCAGGAATAGCTCTGCTGCGACATCGCTGTTTGAACAAATTGCTCTGCTGCGACTTGTCACTTAAGAGCAGTCTGTTAGTTAGGATTAGGATTATGGGGAGCCGGCGGGTGGGACCCACAACTTATCCACGTCAGCTTGCATAAGATGGGACCCACACAGCAACGACGACCGTTATATCCTCCTCCCCTGCGCGCGCATCCTCCCCTGCATGTCTTCTTCTTCTCCGGCGACGAAGCACGGCAACGCCGGCGAGCTCCGATTCAGACAAGCAAAACAGATAATATTGGGAAGCTCCGATTCAGACAAGAATTCAAACAACAGACAGACAGAATTAAAACTGCACACAAACATAGCATATAAGTACAGGGCACGGAGTAGTTCTAATGGCAGGGCTCGTCGGAGCAAAAGCCACACGGGCACGGATTAGTTCATATCTACGCTATTACAGGGCACGGAGTAGGACGTCACCGCAGCTCCTACCCCTAGTTCGATCCATCCATAATTGGGCTCACTTGAGTGAGCCCCAGGGGTGCGGCAGCGACGAGGCGGCGGCGCCGCTCAGTCGGAGTCGGAGGCGCCCCACGGCATGTCGGCGAGGGACTCCTCGATAGCATGACAGAAGCGGAACTCGTTGAGCTCCTCTTCCATCTGCCGGCGGGCGACGAGCTGCTGCTGCTCGTCCTTGGTGCGCTCCATCAGCTCGGCGGTGACCCAGTCGAGGTCGCCGTCGTCGACGTAGTCTCCCGGAAGAAGGCCGACGCGCCCGGCGCGCGGTGCCAAGCCCTGTTGCTCCTCCTCCTGCCTCTTCGGCGGCGGCAGCGGTGCTCGTGCAATGGCGGAGCTCCCCGCGCCGGAGGAGCTTCCGCCCGGCTCGTAGCGGCTGCCTCGCGCCGCCGCCATCTCCATCTGGCGGTCGTACTCGTCGATGGCGCGCCGGGCGTACGCAGGCGGCGCCGCGATCCCGTAGTTGGTGTAGTTGCGGGCGCCGCGCTTCCGACCGGCGTCGGAAGCAACCCGACACGCCCGTTCGGGGTCAAAGGCGTGTGCCGGCCGCTTCCGCCCATTCCGCTTCCGCTCCTCGTCAGATCCGCCGCCGGAATGGCCGCCGCGCGAGCTGGAACCTCCGCGCCTCATCATCGTCGCACGGCGGGGCTTGATCTGCGGCGGCGGGGCCGGATTGCGTGGTTTTGGTTGCCGCCGGCGAGAGTGGCGCAGATCTGGAGTGGGTGAGAATAGCTAGGGTACGACACACTTGTGTGGATAAATAGGAGAGGGGAACGCGACGCGGTGGGAAAAAATGGGCTTGGCCGTGTCTCAGAAAGGGATTAGTACGTGGGCCCGTGGCCCAACCCAAAGTTAAAAGGCGTCCCGTGAATTAAATCAGCGAAAAAACATTAAAGGGCCGAATACTGCTACTGGGCCTAGAAAAGTGCTAGATCTGGCACAGTTAGCGTTTTTTTTCGTAGGATTTTTTCTTTATCAGTTTAATTCGAAATAAAATACCTAGATCTAGAATTTCCCTAGAATTTTACTTCATATTTTTAGGATGCCTATATTAAAAGTTACATGCTTGTGTAGATAACACTAGTAAGCACTTTGTACATTTTTAATAATGTTGGTCAAACTTAGGATTGACCGAATTGAAAATAAGCATAAAAAATTCAAAAAAACATGAAGATTTTTTTGATTTGCAAATAAACCATTATTATTCATTTTCATTTTCATATTTAAACTTGAGTTTTTTTTATTTGCAAATAAACCATTATTATTCAAAAGAAAATAAATTAGATGAAGATTAATTCAAAAAAATAGTGAGACTTCAGAATGACACTATATAGATAGAAAACAAGTCTAGGAGTTTGTTTTGGCTGATTAAGACAAGGTGAAAAAAACACTTCCTTAGGAATGGAGCTGTTTACCCTACCTTTAGAGCCCATTCGAATTTTGAGAAGACAAAAAATCAAGATTTAAAAAAAATTCAAAAAATTTGTCCCAGTGCAATATCTCGATGGATGGGACAACTCACTATTATAGATAGTGAGATGCCCGACCCACTGAGCTACTGGACTAGAACAGGAAATGCAACACCCAAATTATGAGCATGGGGACTCGAACTTGGGTGGGCAAAGAGAGGCATCAACCCTTGCCACTAGGCTATGCCCATGTTTGCGACAAATCTACCACCATTAGGAGGTAATAGTTACAACCCTCCATCTAACAAAAATACACCCCAAATAGTGAGAATGGGGAATGACACTATATAGATAGAACACAATTTGCAATGATTTCCAAACTATAAACTTGTTTGTTTTAACTTGGTCGTCCGAGACTTCATGAAAAAAGTGCTAAAAAGGAGCTCCAAAGGTAGGGTAGACGACATCATTTCTAAGCAATCTATTTTCGACCTTGTCTAAATAAGCCAAATAACTGTTCTACAAATCTATTATGTATATAAGAAGACTATGTGGGCTGGTTTTTCATTTTTTTTTATGTTTTTTGAATATTTTATGATTATTTTGAATTCGGTCAAATCTAAGTTTGACCAAGATTTAAACAAGTTTAAAACATGAAAATGAAAAACTAAGCCTGGATCTTTCTTAGTCACTCCAAAATGAAGCTTTGGTGAGTTTTTGGAAAATTTCATGTTGCAAATCCAAAACCACATCTCTTCACACATGAGAGTTCATAGTTTGAGATTTGAGATTTCACACCACATTCAAGCATATTTTGTTTGAATGTATCTAGACCTTGTTTATCAATTGGAGTTGTTAGTATATGACAAACTAAGAACATGTGCACTGTTTTTTTTTTTGATGTTTTTTGAATATTTTATGATTATTTTGAATTTGGTCAAACCTAAGTTTGACCCAGATTTAAACAAGTTTAAAACATGAAAATGAAAAACTAAGCCTTGATCCTTCTTAGTCACTCCAAAATGAGGCATTGGTGAGTTTTTGGAAAATTTCATGTTGCAAATCCAAAACCACATCTCTTCACACATAAAAGTTCATAGTTTGAGATTTGAGATTTCACACCACATTCAAGCATATTTTGTTTGAATGTATCTAGACCTTGTTTATCAATTGGAATTGTTAGTATATGACAAACTAAGAACATGTGCACAGTTTTTTTCATTTTTTTGATGTTTTTTGAATATTTTATAATTATTTTGAATTCGGTCAAACCTAAGTTTGACCAAGATTTAAACAAGTTTAAAACATGAAAATGAAAAACTAAGCCTGGATCCTTCTTAGTCACTCCAAAATGAGGCTTTGGTGAGTTTTTGGAAAATTTCATGTTGCAAATCCAAAACCACATCTCTTCACACATGAGAGTTCATAGTTTGAGATTTGAGATTTCACACCACATTCAAGCATATTTTGTTTGAATGTATCTAGACCTTGTTTATCAATTGGAGTTGTTAGTATATGACAAACTAAGAACACGTGCACTGTTTTTTCATTTTTTTGATGTTTTTTTAATATTTTATGATTATTTTGAATTCGGTCAAACCTAAGTTTGACCAACATTTAAACAAGTTTAAAACATGAAAATGAAAAACTAAGCCTGGATCCTTCTTAGTCACTCCAAAATGAGGCTTTGGTGAGTTTTTGGAAAATTTCATGTTGCAAATCCAAAACCACATCTCTTCACACATGAGAGTTCATAGTTTGAGATTTGAGATTTCACACCACATTCAAGCATATTTTGTTTGAATGTATCTAAACCTTGTTTATCAATTGGAGTTGTTAGTATATGACAAACTAAGAACATGTGCACTGTTTTTTCATTTTTTTTTGTGATGTTTTTTGAATATTTTATGATTATTTTGAATTCGGTCAAATCTAAGTTTGACCAACATTTAAACAAGTTTAAAACATGAAAATGAAAAACTAAGCCTGGATCCTTCGGTTGGTGAATGTTTTTTGAACAAGTGCACAAGTTTTTTGAATTTTTTTAAATATTTTATGATTCATAGTTTGTGAAGGATTTTTCGTGCAAATTCTTGTGCATCATCTTTTAAACAAGTGCACAAGTTTGAACAACATTTTGGTGAATGTTTTTTAATGGACAAGCGCCATTTTCATTCATATTTAGGGGGGTGGGCCACAAACGGCCATTTTACATAGTACTTCTAATAATAACAAAATATAAAAACTAAAAAAATTGCCCTTCGGTTGCCGGCGATGGTGCGGCGGCGGTGTCGTCAATCTACGGATCGACGCCGAGGTCCTCCTGCTCTACGATGCGGAGGACGGCCACGGCGACCTCTCGCGCGTCCACCGCCACACGAAAGCGCTGCTCGGCGCCCTCCTCGCCGGCCTTGAACGCCTCCTCCGCAGCGGCCAGCTCGGCGTCGGCGTCGTCCACCCTCTTCCATGCTGGCAACACGACGTCGAGGAGGACGCGGAAGCTGCAGGTGCCGGTGCGGCCGCCGCGCGTGACGCGGCACCCGCCCGGCGGAATCGGCGGCAAATCGTCCGGAAGGACGAACTCTTCGTCTTCCTTGTCGGAGCGGTTACCGCCACCGGAATGGCCACCGCGGCCCGCGTTTGAACCCCCCTCCTAAACATTGTGGCTATGCGGTGCTGGATCTGCAGCTGGAGGTGGATTGGTCGCCGCCGGCGAGCAAGTGGGAGCGGCGGCGATAGTGGGAGCGGCGAGTGAGTGGGGAAAAATGGGCGGATAAGAACGCGTGGCATTGGGCCGTGGTATTGGGCCGTGGCGAGGTGTTTGGGCCTTAGTTGGTTGGGCCGTGCCGTTCGGCCGTGGCGAGGCGGTGAGAATAGAAATAAAAACACCATTTGGGCCGTGGCCAATGCGTGTTTGACATATTCAAAAAACAAAACTAAAAAAAACTTGTGAACTTGCGGTTTAGCATAACTAATTCAAAAACATTCAAAATATATTTCATGTTCATGTATTAAAATTGTTCATGTTCATGTCTTAAACTTATTTCATGTGCACACTTTCAAATGAGTTCAAACTTGTTTAAATGTTGGTCAAACTTGGGTTTGACCGATTTTAAAATAAGCATAAAATTTTTAAAAACAATCAAAAAATGAAAAAACCAGTGCACATGTTCTTACTTTGTCATATACTAACAACTCCAATTGATAAACAAGGTCTAGATATATTCAAACAAAAAATGCTTCAATAGATGACATCTTTTATAGTGACAAATGACACTTTATTTACGACTTGGTAAATAAAGAACTAAATCATTGTCTATAGATGACATCTTTTATAAGCCTCTACCTAGTTGACAAGGTTTCACAAAAGTGTTGGACATGGTGAACACAAGAACGTGCGAATACCAACATCGGCATGTCCAGAGCACGCCCCCAAGGTGTTCGACATGGTGATTACATGGCCAGTTCACAAAAGTACTCCCCCACACGCTCCCAGCGCTGGCCCTGGAGCTGACTCTGTTGTTGCAGCTGGCTCTGTAACTGTTTCCTCTAGCTCAACTTCATCTCGCAGAGAATTCCTGAGCACACCAATCTGTCCTCCGCCAGCCCGGCAACTAGACTAAAATCCTCTAGGCTCACCGCTACTTCGAAGTCCAGGCTCGGGGTTGAAATCCTGCTCGATGAGCTCCGGCCCGAGCTGCTCTGGTCGTCCGCAGCAATGTTGCGCATCGAGGCAAGCCTCTGTCTCGGCCTCGGCGGCGAATGACGGCAAAGTGGAAAACCCTTGCCGCCGTAGCCGTGACGCAGCCACGCCAGCTTCAACACCTGCTTCACCGAAATCCGGTATCGCTTGCAAAGACGATAGGTTGAATCTCTCGCCGCTGCCCGAGTCACGAATCGGGCCGCCGGTCTCCTCTGCGACCGCGTACCCGCACCACCCCATCCTCCACCCTCCCTCGTCGGCCTTACCTGCGATTGCGACCGCAAGCCCTGCGTCGCCGCCCGCATGCTCGACTCCGATTGCCGCTTCTCTTCTCGCACCGCCGCTCGACTCGCCCGCTCCATCTACCGCCGTCGCAAGGATGATTTCCTCCAGCCCGGAGAAGCCGAGACCCGACGACAGGACAGGAGTGAGCTCCAAGGGACGCCGGCGCGTGGCACAGATTGTCCCCCCACGAACAGTGGCAAATGTCGCATAGGAGCTATTACCACCGCTACGGAGCACGCGTGAGGTCCCACTCGTAATAAACTAATCCATGTAACGGTCAAACGGGGTTTACCGCGTGGGGATAATGAATTAACGGCCATGTCGTGCCTGGGCTATTTCTGCGCAGAGAGATGTCGCACCACAGCTATTATTGCGAACGATGTCGCTTTGCAGCCAATTCGCTACAAAGACGTCGCATAGGAGCTATTCGCCCCTGGGACTACTATGGTGCTTTCGGCCATGTTCTGATTAGATTTCAACTGTAGCCGTTTTCCTTTTCCGGGATTTCCTCGGGATATGTTTTGCGGGCGTCGCAATTTTTCCCACTTAGATCAAAATCGGAGTAAATACATTGATCAACCGCATTTGGGGCAGTGGTTATGGGTAAGTACCATTCTTGGTGATTTCTTCAAAAATCTACCGGCCGTCGAACTAACGACAATAGATCACACTAATATCTTTTAAAAGCATTTTGGCAGGAGTACTGACCGGTGGGACACAACTGTAAGGGTCTAGTTGCCAGCACACGTGGAGGAGATGCTGAGTTGGACATGGGGCCTACTCGCCAATTTTTTGTTTTGTTTTGCTTTTGTCTTCTTCCTCTGGTCTGTCTCAAAACGCACGCACACGACAAAACTATCTTCCCCTTCTTTCGATTTGGTGTCGTGCCAACCTCCTCTCCCCTGTAAAACTTGTCCCCCGGCTAGCCCTATGCCTCCTTCTCCATTTCCCCACATCGGTCATAGCCCTTCCTCCGTCGTCTGCTCGGAAATGAGCTGGAAGCGAGCAGCTCACAGCCGGCAACATCCAAGCTCGCCATAGTTAAGACATCTCCGAGCCCTGTCGCCATGTCTCTGAGATTCGCCGTGCTGCGCTGAGCCTTTTACCTGAACCAAGCACTCGAAGGATCCCCGGAAAGGTGTCCACGACCGCTCCTTCCCGCCGTTGTACATCATGTTGTCGGTGTCAGTTCATCGCCTTCGCCTCATCCTAGATCTTACAGTCTCCTTCCTCAGCACTGCAATGTCCCCGCAGATCCTTTACACATGGTCCCATGGAGATTCCCTTCCTATGGTGCCCTCACCTTGAAGCTTTTCTCTGGCGCGCGCCATTGCCTGTGGAGGCGTCAATCGGGGCGACTTGCGGACTATGCTCGGCCGCTGTGCCGCCCTGGCGACACAGGGAAGAGGAGGGCGGCCCCCTGGCTGTCCGAGCGGAGCGACTCCGACGCACAGCTGCCTTCGTTCACCCGCCCGCAGAGCCACGCCGAGAGGGTCACCGGGTCCCGCTCGCACGTCCGGCCAGGGTAGTGGTGTGCGGATGGGGATCTGCGGCAGGTGGCACACGGATCATTGGGGCGGGGTGGAGGAGTGATGACGTGAAAGCACACGTTCGTTGGGAGACCCCAACAGCAAGGTATGATGTAGTGCAGCAGCAATTTTCCCTTGTAATTCTAGCAAGGTTATCGAACCAGTAGGAATCAAGAGAGCTTCAGAAGGTGGCAACAGCACCAGAAAATATGGCACGTCGCAGCACCAGAAAATATGGGTGTTGACGTGGACCTGCACACAACACAAACAAACTAATTTACCCCAATAAAAAACAGGAAGATTGTCAGTCTTCCTGGCTTGTTGAAAACAAATAATTAAACGTATGGTGTGGAGAATAATATTAATTGCAGGAAGTAATAGAGAACAGATAATTGCAGTTGGTGGTTTTATCAGTGTAAAATAATGGACCGGGGTCCACAGTTCACTAGTGGTGTCTCTCCATAAAAGATAATAAACATGTTGGGTAAACAAATTATAGCTGGACAATTAAGAAATAATGAGGGCATGACAATATAGTATATGACAAGATAGTTTACTGTATGATTTATTTGGGCATTACAACATAATACATAGACCGCTATGCAACAAATCTATAACTAATAATCCACCGCTAGGTTAACATCCGTGTCCCCCGTTGGTATTAAGTTGCAAGAAACAGATAACTGTATTAAGCAAAGTGTGTAATGTAAACAATGCAAATGACACGTAGACATAGCGTCATTGTGTTCTCCCTAGTTGCAACAGCACATCCACAATCTTAGTCGTTTCTGTCATTCGAGTCCAGGTTACTAGAGGCATGAACCCACTATCTAGAATAAATACTCCCTCTTGTAGTTATAAGCATCTACTTGGCAGAAGCATCTACTAGTAACGGAGAGCATGCAAGATCATAAACAACACATGTATGAGCATGCAAGATCATAAACAACACATGTATAAAGATTGATAAACAACATGATCATAGTATCACTATTCATCGGATTCCAGCAAACACAACATGTAACATTACAATAATATGATCTTGATCATGATAGGCAGCTCACAAGATCTAAACATGATAGCACAAAGTGGAGAGACAACCATCTAGCTACTGCTATGGACCCGTAGTACAAGGATGAACTACTCATACATCACTCCGGAGGCAGGCATGGCGATGTAAAGCCCTCCGGTGATGATCTCCCCTCCGGCAGTGTTCCGGGAAGAGCTTCAGAACCCTCCCAAAATAGGGTTGACGACGGCGGCAACGACTGAACTTTTCATGGAATAATGCTCGGGTATTTAGGGTTTCCGGGACGAAGGGAATAAATAGGCGAAAGGGCGGCGTCGGGAGGCACCCGAGGGGCCCACACCACCCTAGGTCGCGCCAGGCATGGCGCCTCGCCCAGGGTGGTGTGGCGGCTCCCTGGCGCCTCTCCGTTCCCCCTTTGGACTCAGTGTACGTGTCGGTGAAAAACTTGTCCCCCTTGATTTTCGTCCAATTCCGAGATTATTTTCTGACTAGTTTTTCTGAAACGAAAAAACAGCAGAAAACAGGAACTGACACTGTGCCACCTTGTTAATAGGTTAGTCCCAGAAAATACATAAAATTCTATGAAGTGTAAATAAAACATGTAACAATAGGTATAAAATCAACATGGAACATAAAAAATTATTGATACGTTTGGGACATATCAAAAAGGTGCATGTCATTTGCTCCTCCCCCCACCCCCGCAGACCCACTCCTCCCTAGAAAAATCGTATCACTGATCCGTAGAAAAAACAAATACTTGTATCACCGAACAAATCCCAACCTATTTTTTACTAACGCACCCTAAATGCTAGCTCAGACTGACCGGTACAACTTTCGCATGCCCATCACTCCTATAGAAGCAAAATATACAAACAAATATTCATACCAGCACTCGGGTCCAATAGCATTAGCATCCATGTACCTTTGATTCATTTAGTATTATTCGTTGCATTACGAATTATTCCGATGCTCGATGTTGGTTTCTAATTGTATGTTGGAATTAGATGGAAGACCTAAGAAATAGTTGATTTATAATTGTTTTTTACCTGATTGCAAAGGTACTAACTCATTATATTTGATTAATTGTACGTCATACGCTTCTCGACCTACGCACAGCCATGGCTGCGGCTCAGAGCGTCTCCGAGCTCCTCAATACGTCCACTGCACCAGCAGAGGAGGACGATCGTTATGTTGGAGTACGGGTTAATTCATGTGTACTTGAGGGACTAAAGGAGAAAACTACGAAAGACAGATGAAACTAGACTGCGGGTTGATTCTATGATCAACAAGGACTAAATTGCAAAGCACGTGATGTACGACCGTTAACCATCGTCCAGAAGAGAAGAGAAGAGTTGTAGATTTATCCCAAATATCTTTGAACAAAAATTAAGTTGAGAATGAACTAAAACATGCCCCCTCCCTTTCTAAATATAATATGTTTTACCTATTTCAAATGTGATGTAGATATGGACTAAAACGGATGAATATACAGACTAAGAAATGTCAAGATACGTATGAATCAAAATATTTTATATTTATAAACGGAGGGAGTACTTAGCAAGAACATTTCATGTGAAGATTTCGACCTTGATAGAAAAGCTCATTTATTTGAATATAAGAATATATTTGTGTAGGAAAATACAGAAACGCCCATATTAAGATGTAGTCTCCGCTCTGATGATATTAGGTGGTGTGCAATTTTCTTCTTCTGAGCACAGCGTGCAATAATGGAGTTTTTGTTTTCTTTTTTTAGCACACCGTGCAATGGATTTGTCCAATCGATCTTTGACTGGTCCAGCACTCAGCACCCACCCTTCCCCCCGAAACCCTGTCCTTTTATTTTTTTACTAAAAATATAAGGATGTCTTACAGAACAAACTTAATTATCTTGCTGTGTACGGCCCATAAGCTTGAAATCTGAGCAAACTTATCTTGCTGTGTACGTGCGTCAATGTAAATCTTTCTATACAACTGAGCAAACATTATATTCCCTCCGTCCACAAATAACTGTCTTATAATTGTCAAAAAGTGGACGTATCTAAACTTGAAACATGTATAGATACATCCATTTTTGTGCAAATTTGAGACACTTATTTTGGGACGGAGGAAGTATTTTAATCTGTGTGTTACTGTGTACGTGCGTGACGGTGCGTCAATGTAAATGGTTTGGAAGCAGAGGTATTCCACGAGGGAGCAAGAGAAATCTCCTGTAAGAACGCACGTGTGCCCTGAATTTTCAGGTACTCCCTCCGTGTCAAAAAGTAGGACGTTTTAGCATTCCACGTATAACTTTCGACACGCTACGAAATATCTTAACTTTCCAAAACTGCCCTCGCGCAGACGCTCCTCGGTCGCGTGCGCAGACGCTCCTCGTTCCCCACACACTCCTCTCTCCCGTCGTCTCTCTCGCCGGCCCCGCGCCCTCTCTCTCGCCGGCGCCGCACCCTCCTGCTCTCTCTCTCTCTCTCTCTCTCTCTCTCTCTCTCTCTCTCTCTCTCTCTCGCCGGCGTGTCGTCTTGCTCTCTCTCGCCAGCAGTCGAGCTCTCTCTTGCTTTTTCCACCCCTCGGTCCTCTCTCGCCGGTGCCCTATCTTCAAAGATTGGATCTTTACCGCGCCCGCTCGATCTATGGGCTGCGATGCTCGATCTGTGGCCGGCGGTGGTAGATCTATCCGACGGCGGTGCTGGAGCAGCGGGAGGAGGACGGCGGTGCTGTAGCAGTTGGAGGATTGCGGCGCGCCACCGACACCATCGGCATCCATGCGCTGTTCAGCGCGTTCGTCCTCCGCGCCCGTCGGCCATGGTGCTCGGCAAGATCGACATCGTCATCGGCTCTTCAAGGTATACCCCCACATCCATCCCTCCGACGGATTCCTCCCCTGTTTCACCATCTAATCCCCTCCCTTTCCCCTGTCTGTCTACGCAGTCGTCGTCGGTGTCGATGTCCGCCGCGCCTGCAGCAGCGCGTAGTAGCTGAGCGGGACGCAACCGAACCCGGCGACCTCCATCCTGGCCGCCCACCGGTCGTGGCGCGCGGAGGCGGAGGGGACGCAGCGGGCGTGGCTGCGTCTGCGGCGAGGAGGAGCGGGGGAGGAGGGGGAGGGATGCGGCTGTTCTCGCCGGAGTACTACGCGCTGTGCTTCGGCGGCGGGATGCTGGCGGCGGCGGGATGCTGGCGGACCCACGGGGAGGGTGCGCGTGCTGGTCACCGCTTCCTCCGTCGAGAAGCCCCTCTGGGATGACCTGGAGTGCGGCCGCGCCTGCAACGTCAAGGTGGCGGCTGCCGTCAGCGAGGTGCTTGCCATGCGCATCTGGGTGGACGTCCTCGCCGCTAAGGAGGTCGAGAAGATGGGCTTCAAGAACCGCACCAAGGTCTGTGCCATCCTCAACGCGCTCTGCGACCACATCGACCACAGGCAGCATGTCTGACAGACAGATAAGCATCGGTGCGTCTCTTCAACTCTGTCTTCGCATCTCTCTTCTATGAGTATTTTGAGTGTTTGCATTCTGTTCAATATCTCTCTTCTATGAGTATTACTCTATATCCATTGTAAAGCATGAATATCTATAGGCAACATCATACATTTAGCTCGTTTGCTTTGCTGCAAGATCACTGCTCAAAGTTTAACTTTTATCTGAACAGAACAAACTCCAGCGTTCCTGAATCATACTCAAAGTTTGCTTGCACTCCAATTTTGCATTAGCGTTAGCCGGATGTCAGCCTGCGAGAAATGTTGTTACTGTAGTTCCTTCATCAATTGTTCATGTCATTGAGCAATCACAGTCATTTCTTTAGATCCTTTCTCTGTCCCTGCACTTTCTGTTTGGAAGCTTGCTGCGCCTTGAACTGAACTCTGCACCTTCTGAACTAAAGCTTGTTTGTGTTTGAAATAATTAGCTGAAATAACAACCTTCATTAGTGCTTGTTCAAGTGAGAATTTGTGTAGCAAGTGCAGTAGTGCACTGCTTGTAGCAGTAGTAAATTGCTTGCGTTATCTGGAATCAAGTGTTTGCTTGCTGTGCTCCATTAGGAGTATGTTATTGCTTCTTGTACTCTTATCTCCTCCTAACTGAAATACACTTATAAACACACAAACAGGAGTAACACATACACATACACATAATCTGCTTGAGCAACACATACACATAACACAATACACATAACACAATACACATAGCAGTAGTGTTTGCTTGCTAGCAGCAGCTAGCAAGCAAAACACAACATATAATCCATACATTACACATCTAGGCCTAGCACCTGTTTGCTTGCTAGTATTGCTTCCACTGTTTGTTTGGAGATGAAGTCACTGCACATCTAGGCCTAGCACCTGTAGGGCATTAGCATACACTTCTGCGGGACAGTACATCCTTTAAGGTAGCATCCCAATCCTCTCATGTTTGTCTTTATTAATATGAGGTGTTGTGTAGTCATTTCCTCCACTTTGGTTCATGATTTCCATCATGCAACACTGCAAGGTTAGGAAAATTCTATTGAGCTTGTAGGAGTCATATTCCTTGAATTCTTCAAGAACTCCTTCAATTAGTTCTTGTATTGTTCTTGGGCTTCTTTGATCTGTTAGAGATTGTATGGAGTTGAAGTACCCAAGATCAAGGACATTCAGATCTGGGCTGCAAGCTGGCTGTTGAATCAGTCGAATATCAAGCCCGGTCTTCTCCACAGCCGCCATGAATTCTGGGTCATTAGGCAGTATATGAGGTCTAGCATTGTCCTGTTGGATGTATATTATCTGTCCAGGTTCCTTTTCTGGCCAAGCAGCCACTATTGCCGGCAAGACCTTGTCGATGAAGAACTCTCGCATCACTTCCCGATTGACTTTCAATGCTTTAGTCTCTAGTGTACCCTTAGGCCTATTATCACTCTTCCTAGCTGCTGGGACTTCTTTAACAAAAGGCCAACAGCCTATTTTTCCATCAAATGTTACATTTCTTGCACTGTCAAACCGAGGCCTTGCTACAGCAGTAAGGAACATAACTTTTACAATGCTGTTTTTGTTTTTAATATGTCTTCTAGGTTTTTCTTCGTCAGGTAGGAGGTAATAGTTTCTGTTTTCTTTGGTCATGTTGAAGAATTTTTCGTCAACATGAACAATCCTGTGCATCATGCTGAATTTTGGCCTTTCATCTTTTAATGTTGTCTCATCAAGCATCGACAGGCAGAACCCCACCCTGTTCTTCATGTGCTTCTCAGTGAGAACTGGCTGTACAGCATTTGTAACTCTTATAATTTCGTGCGATAGGAACCTCCTGAATAATGTACTGGGGCTGCAGCCTAACTGCCAAGACAGTGATCTGATGGTGGACCTCTTGTTCAGTGGAATAGTTGGGATCATCGCTAGATTAATATCAAGTGCTTTTCTTCCACATCTTCCCTTCCTATTGTTAGAAACATCAACTGGCAATCCATTTTGAATCTGTTTCATTGCTTTCTGCCAAATTCGTTGGATGGCTTGAATGCCAGATCCAAAGAATTCTGCAATCTTTTTCTTGTCATCTCTTTTAAATTTTCCACCATTACTCATGCAAACAAAATGCATTGCCACATAGGCAGCATATTTCTCCTCATCACTGAGTAGTTTTCTTGTTTGCTTTGGTTGATGCACACCTACAACAAAGAAATAAGAGCAGAAATAAGTAAAATGATTAAGAACTGGAATAATTCTTTGACAAAGAGTGGCACTGCCTTGAATTGAAATCACAACGTAGTTTTGTAGGATTATAGGGCTGTCTATAAATTGAAAGCAATTTGCTTATGTTCCATGCACCATGGCCACTTAGTCATTCAAAACATCATGTTTTTACTGTACATCTAATTTGAGTGATTTGGTCCTGTGCAGGCGATAGATCAAATAAGACAAACAGACGATAAGAAATGTGTGCAGCTGATGAACCAAGACGCCAAAGGTTCAGAGCTGCGTTGTGCTGAAAAAACGAGGACAAATGTGAGAGACTTGTACACAAGGATCTGGGTTTCTCAACTTGTAGATTTGTTGCATGGGTAAGCTGACCTATTCGTTCATGTGTAGGATTGATGTAAATCTGTAATATCATTGCAATCAACACTAATTATCTTCTCTGCTCTTTGGCAGCTTTTCGAGAACTTGGAAAATAATGGTGGACTCGCATGAAACTCAGAGGCAGATAATGTTTGAGGTGAATTCCTTCACCTGTCCTGCTTATGGAAAGTTCTGCAACGACGCCCAGCGGCATGCTACCCCTGATTAAGTTCATTTGTTCTTACCTCGTGTAGGTGAGGAAGGAGTTCATGGTGGAGGTGCTGATGCTAAGGGTGCTCACCTATTTGGTGAGTTCCTCTCACAGATATGTTGTGTGCGTTGTGCAGGGTTGAGTGTTTAAACAGCAGTAGTTGTTTTTGTTCCTATTTCTCAAGTTTACATAGGAGATGGTGCACGCTAGAATTCTCCATATGGAGAAATGGTGGACAAAAGTCCTTTGTGTTCAGAAATGAGTATATTCTGCATATGTTTTGCCTCCATTAACTTCCATCTGTGGCTACTATTGTGAAGTATTGTATGTCTATGGAAACAAGGATAATTCTGACCTATATTTTCTTCTTCTTGCATGATAATTTCATCTCCTGCATCTTGAACAATTTCATCTCCTGAATATTGATTCATCTCATCTCCTGCATCTTCATTCATTTCATCTCCTGCATCTTCATTCATTTCATCTCCTGCATCTTGAACAATTTCATCTCCTGCATCTTGATTCATCTCATCTCCTGCATCTTGATTCATCTCATCTCCTGCATCTTGAACAATTTCATCTCCTGCATCTTGGTTCATTTCATCTCCTGCATCTTGATTCATTTCATCTCCTGCATCTTGATCCAATTCATCTCCATCTTCTGCAGGTGGAGTGAAGTTCAAGTCTGGGAGAACCATGTTGCAGGTGGAGCTGCAACCTGGGAGCGAGCTGCGGGTTGTGATGGACCTGGTGTCGAGCTGCAGGTTGTGTGGACCTGAGAGCGAGCCACAGGATGTGATGCTACTGCTGAGGAGGTGCTACTTCTGCTGATTCATTGATTGACTGTTTCTAGCGCTGCTGATTGATTGTTCCTTGGGATCTGCAGCTGTGGAGGAGTTGGCCGGAGGAGCCGGCCGGAGCTTGGCGATCTGCACCTGTGGAGGAGTTGGCCGGAGGAGCTGGCCGGAGCTTGGCGATCTGCAGCCGGGGAGGAGCTGGCCGGAGCTCTGGGGCGTGGAGGCGCTAGGCCAGCGAGGTTCCTGGCCGGAGCTTGGCGATCTGCAGCCGGGGAGGAGCTGGCCGGAGCTCTGGGGTGTGGAGGCGCTAGGCCAGCGAGGTTCCTGGCCGGAGCTTGGCGATCTGCAGCCGGGGAGGAGCTGGCCGGAGCTCTGGGGCGTGGAGGCGCTAGGCCAGCGAGGTTCCTGGCTGGCGGCGATGCCAGATCTGGAATTCAAAATTTTCCTTTCCGCTCGATCAAATTTTCTTTTTTCGCTCGCGAAGCGTTTTCACTTCGGGATGGCAGTGCTTGTAATATTAGCGATTAAGCATGGGCAGACATGTCATTTGGTCGCTTTTTTGCCCTGTCGGAAATTTTCTTAAACGTACTACTTTTTGACACGGAGGGAGTACATCTTAAACGAGGTAGAATTTATGTTTCCGACACATTAGGTTGCAACCCTTTCTATACACCTGAATTTTTTAGGTGTATTATATTTACATGTGCTGTAGTTTTTTTGAAGCACCGTGGCAGCCATAGTGCGTCATTGCTTGCGTGCTACAAAGCGGCCGCACTGCAGGAAATAATGGTAGCTGAAAAACCGGGTCGTTCATCACCTTCTCCACTACTAATAAACAAGGAAACTTGAGTTCCGCTACAGCCACCCAGCGAAACTACACAGAAGCTTCCCACCTAACAATCAGGACCACAAAAAATAGATCCAACCATCCAGATTTCTCCGAAGTACACGCGGGGGACATCTAACAATTACACAAGGCGGACCATGCGCGGAACGGACGAAAGTTTCCCCTCGCACGATCGCACGAGAGTCCCCGAGCAGTTACCATCGACACTAAAATTGCGGGGCTGCCGCCGCCGTCGTGTAGGATTCGTCAGCGTTGCGGGGAGCGGAGCCTCCTCACCAGTTTCGACTTTGCCCAGATCCTCGCCTGGATGCCAGCCTCGACAATCTCAAGGGAAGACCCCAATCGAGGGAGCCAGCAAGCAGCTCCGTCCAGATCGAGCGAATTCGAGCGCACGGCGAGGCGAGCAAGCAGCGGAGGCACAGTTTACTCGACGACTTTGGGCATGTATGGAGCTGTTTCCGGCGGCGAGGACGCACGGCTCGCAGGGTTGTGGTGCGTAACCGCGGCAACCGGAGCGTGTGACCCCGTCGGCGACCGGGAGGCGCGTCGTGTCACGCCGGCCGCCGGAAGGCGGTGAGGCGCGTGGGATCCCGCTTGCGGCCGGGAGGCGGGGAGGCGCCGGGGATCCCGACGTCGGCCGGGAGGAGCGTTGGAAGCCACCGGCGGCCAGGAGACGGGGAGGCGCTGGGCTCACCCCAAATCCTCTCCTATTCGAGCCCAGCGCCATCGCCCACACCATCATCACCACCATCTCCCCCGTTTTCCCCTCCCGGCTCCTCCCATCCTGGATCTAGAGCACCATCCGCTCCTCTTATCCATCCCCTATCTGGTGCAGCAAAGCCACGAGCTAGGCCCTGACGACGATGGCGACCTCCGGCCACCATTTTCCCCCATGTGGAAGAACGCTGGGGCGCTGAGCGACGGCAACAGGTTTTCCTCCTAAGCCTATATTGTTCTTGGGGTTGTTGGAACATTGATTAATTAGGATGGAAGAAGAGATACATAGGCCAGAGATCGATGGAGATGCATGAATACTTCTCTGGCGACGATCACGGTGGCGATTGAGGTGAGTGTGAGCACGAGCAGCAGGCACGCGCTCAAGTGGGACCGTGACAAGTTCGTGCCCGGAGGCCAGATCCTCTTCCGGATCCTGCATTCCCTCTCCATGGTGCCCAAAGTCTATAGTAGTATTTATTCTATGTCTCTCTGTTAGCATATTTTCTGAATGATTGTAAACTGTATGAATTTTTCTATGATTAAAGTGGCACATGGTCACACCTACGGGAGTACCAACTGGAGAGTGCAGACTTAGTCCTCTGGCGTAAAACATTATTATTATGTTGATGAATAGGAGTTCTAGAGCTCTTTTCTGTTGCACTAAGTGTGGGTAATATTTAATTTACAAGTTTTAAAGTATTTGGTAATTTTGACAACCGTTCATCCACTCTAATCCAACGGCGATAAAAGTAGAGCTACCTGAAACTACTAAATTAAAAGAACCTGAAACTACCAGAAACTACCAAATATTCATTTATTTTTAATGCAAAGTAAAAGGGCATTTGGGTAATTACATTTCAATGACCCCACCGTAATTATTCACATCCCCAGATCAGGTCCTCCATCACCGCTCTTCTCACTCCGAGGCTGGAGGTAGCCGGCGACGCGGCGGACTCGTATTCGCTGACTTTGCCAGGGCTCAACGTCACCTGACTTTGAGTCACTGGCAAGTGGGCCCACTGTAGGTGGGGTCCACATGTCAGCCACAAAGTCACCGGCTCCCCAACGTCAGCGAATCCCGAGCGCGACGCGGCGGCAAGGTCTCATACGGCACCGTGGTGGTGAGGGTTGATCGGTTCCTCCATCCCCGCTCATCTCACTCTCCCCGCCCCCAGAAATCGACCCGAGGCAGAGGAGGTGGAGGCTGCCGGCCACGGTGGTCAGGAGATTGCCGGCGCCGTGGCAGAACCGCAGAAGCTGGTTGTGGTCGCCATCCACGCGCGACGTGCCGCCCCTACATCGCGGAGGCGTCCAGGCACGCGCAGGAGCAGCTCGGTGCCGTCCTGGCGGAGCTCCAATTCGAGCTGTTCCCTGAGGACATGGTCCGGCTCGTGGGCGCCCTTAATGCGAGGGCCGGCCCGACGATAATGGTCGGCCAAGGCATAAACGACGCCCCGGCACTGGCAATGGCGGACGTGGGCGTCTCCCTGGCATCTCCGACTCGGCGGCCGCAATGGAGACCAGCCAAGCCACGCTCATGTCCAGCGACATCCTCGGAGTCCCCGACGCCGTCAGGCTCGGGAGGTGCGCCTGCGGCCTGCCATACCATCGCCATCAACGTGGTGACGTCGGTGGCTGCGAAGGCCGCCGTCCTCGTGCTCGTTCTGGCGTGGCGTCCGGTGCTATCGGCGGCGGTGGTTGCCGACGTCGGCACGTGCCTGCTCGCAACAGCATGCTGCTTCTGGGGAGGGGAACATCCATAGAGGCCACGGGAAGGAGGAGGCGTGCCGCGCTACCGCCACGGCGAGGTCGCTGGACATGAGACTCGCCGCCCTTGCATCGAACGGAAGTGTTGAGAGACCAGGCGGCGATAAAGACTGGCACTGCTGTCAGAAGCAAAGCAAGTCTCATGAGCATTCGGTTGCCATCGACATAGGAGCCGACGAGCACCACCAAACTACTAGTTGACAAAGGATAAAACGATGTTTCCTGGAGAGTGCATAAGGGATCAGGAAGGTTTCGTGAACAAAAACAGACTCGTAAGAATCTGGTTCAGTAATCTAATACAGATATTTTGGAGCACTAAATGGTTTTGGTTCTACAAGACTGGTGCCATGATTTATGATTGATTACAAGCTCAGATGATGATTCTGTTAACATGATGGTGGCCACGAGGCCAGAAACCTACAGGCTACAGCAGAACCGCTGATTACACTGACCATATATTTCAGGTATTGGTACAAAATAGATCAGCTCGTCTGCTCATCAGGACGCAAGCTTCTCCACTCTTCAAGCATGCAGCATGACTCAGAAGATGAGCACAGCAGAAACTCTCAAATACTTTGTGTTGTTTACAAGACATCGAGTCATGGTTTGTGAATACAAACTCTTCTAATCTAACATGGTTGTACTGATCACTCGCAGTAAAACAATAAAAAATGTAGTATCACTCAAGCTCAATACATTGAGATCCTTGTGTGGACAGCGACCATGGTTAAAAAGATTACCTACAAATGTATGCATCTACTAGAGATCGAGTTGATCTCAGCCCACATGGTGACAAATCCATCAAGCTCATTATTTGCAACATCAACTCTTCCGAACATTAACATATATTACACGGCGGGAGCGGCGCGCGGCTGGTTAGAGGTGCATTGGCAGCCGTGGCTCCACGTGCAGCACCAACGGCTTGGCCAGGGAAACGTCGTGCTCGGACTCGCTGAGATCGATCGCCGCCACCCCCGTCGGCTTGCTCCATGTGAACCCTTGCAGGAGCCTGCCGAAGAGCATCACGCACATGGCCGTCCCGAGCGACGCCGCGACGCACCCGCGGCGGCCGGTGCTGAAGGAGATGAACCGCAGCTCGTTCTCCGTGAGCGCCACGTCGCCGCCGCCGGCCGCATCAATGTGGCGCTCCGGCCTGAAGCGGAGCGCCTCGTCCCAGACGCGTGGGTTCTGGCCGAGCCCGATGCGGCTGAGGAGGACGTGGCTTCCCTTGGGCACGCGTAGCCAGCGACGGTGGTGTCGGCGAGCGCAACGTGCGGCACGTTGAATGGTGCGACGGGGTGCAGCCGGAACGCCTCTCTGATGCACGCCTTGGCGTAGGTGAGCTTCTGGATGTCTGTCTCCTGCACCAGCCGTTCCCGCTCACGCCTTGAAGGAGGATGGCCGCGGCGCCGCATTCAGCGGATCGACGGCCGACGAGGACGAGAAATTTGACCCTGGACGGATGACAAACGACCAAAATACCCCTGCGTGATTATAGTTATTTTTCTTCTTAATACTTGGACGGCTGGAATAATTTAGCACTGCTAAGTACGAATCGAACGGCTGAAATAATTTTCGACGGTAGCTACCGGAAACTACCTGCGGTAGTTTTCCAAGCACCGATTTAATTAAGAATTTAGATGCTGCTCTTTAGTAAAATTCAGAACACTGACCTGCTCTTCTTCATCTTATGACAGCGGGCAGTTACATAACAATTTTGCAAGTGCAAGAAAAAGTAGCATATGCTTACATGGAAGAACTGGAATTGCAAGCAATGAATATGTTGCTTCCATTCAGGAAGTTGTGCAGTCAAAGACAGGTTCGTCGTCTTGTGTAATATAAGTAGTTTAGATTACTATGTAGAGCAGTTGTACTGCAACTACAGGGATATCATCACTACAACTGAGAGGCTATAACAAGAATTTGAGGTTATCATTCAGCGCCAAAAAATTGTATCGTGTTTCCTCTGGAATTACCAACTTTCAAATGAAGAGGTACTACTCCATACTTAAACTGTCTCAACGGTTTCAGTGATTCTGCTACCATGTGATCTCTTACTCATTTTGTGACATGACAATCCTGGGCATGGTTCATGGAATCTTATGTTTACAGATCATCGCAAAAAAAAAAAAAAAATCTTATGTTTACAGATACATACACTCCGGGAAGAAGATATATATGGAAAATTCTTTAAGGAAGAGTTGCATGTCTAAGAATTCCATTCGAACTGCAAGGTTCAGCTGCGAACACACCACCAGGTATTTTTACCTTTGTCGATGAGTTTTTTTCTTGCCTTTGTTTTCTAGATTACAACAACATTAACACTTTCTATTTCCTGTCCTTCAAACCAGATAGAAGAAGATATTTTTAGCTATCTGTCTTAAATATGCTCTTGCTCCGGAAGCAAATAAGAATACTTTCTCAGAAAGGAAGCGGTTAATGTGGTATCTTAATTTGAATTTTGTAGCTTCGAGGTTTCAGAAAGATGGAGTTGTATCAATCCATTTATTGTCAGCTACATAGCAGGCTTATTGATTTGACCCAATCCGTCACCAAGAACTGATGCTTTTTTTTGTGAGAGAGAACTAGATGTTTTGATACCGGGAACTTGTAATAGCTGATGTCCTAGAGGCATTTTTGTTAATTTCATTTTTTCTATTTATTTTGCTTACTGGTTTTGAACAACCTCTTCCTGCTTAGCATGGGTCGTTTTTCTGCAGTGTGACAGAAAATCTACATTTTTTCACTAGCAGTTCCAGTAGTCCTATTGCTTCCCGAATGAGAACAATCTCAGGTGCAGAGAAGATGTGCACACCCAAAGTAAAGAGCTCATGTTTGTCCCTACGTTATTCTTTCTCCATTCTTCATTTATAAAGTAATGCTCCCCACTGACCACATTTAAGTGAACATTTTTGCAGGCCCGGACATTATGTCTGATGGTAATATGTTACTCTATGTATTAGGAGATGGAAGTCAGAGGTAGGCATATACGCTCCAGTTATGTATCATTTGTGTCAGCTCATAGCTACTTCTGATTACCAAAACATTCTTACCAGTTCATTTTTCTTATTTCTCATATAAACTGTTATATTATGCAGATCTTTGACAACAAGGAGACGTGTAGCTGAAGGTTGAGGCGGTAGCACAGACAGAGGGAGGAATGAGTGGAGCTGGAGGTGGCCTTCACTGTCATTGCCAGAGGTGATGGGTCGAGAAATGTTAACATTGCCTGCCATTTGCTGCTATACGTATATTTATTTGAATCAAAGATAATGGTGGAGCGACAGTGGGGCTGTTCATTGCACTGGTCATGGCACTGAACTATGATGTGTATACTTCATTGAGTTCTTCTGAACTTACGGATTTCTTCTGTTGTGTATCACGTACCAATCTGTACTCAAGTTGTTTATCCTACATTCTCTCTTTGTGCATATAGTAGGTTGGTACACATAGCTGATACTTGTTGTATTGATCACATACCAGTGCTGCACTTTTGCGTTTTCGAGTTCTGTTTCAACCTCTTTGCGTTGCTTGGTGAGGTTACTCTTGCAAACTTTTAGGTGAAAAACCATAAGGCTCCGCTTGTTTCGTCGTTTCACCTCTGTAATCGGTCGGGAGGAAATCCGGACCTGACCACTTCCGTATAATTTACATGTGAGATGGGTGTTAAAATACCAGCCGGTGATGCAACGGGGTGTTCAATCCGACTATAGCTACAGAGTAAAATGACTTAGAAGTGAAAGTGGATACTATTGTTTTGAGTTTAGTATCAAACGGAGGTTGGATTGTAATATTTAGCAAATGAAAATACTCTATTTTTTGTTCTTTTTTTAAATTTTACGTATATGGATCACTAGTATGGTCGTGCGTTGCACGTGCACATTTACTAGTTTTTGTAAGAAATAATGGCAGCTGAAAAACCGGGGCAAAAAACCTACGCCTACCCCTACTCGACGACTACACTACGGGGCAAAAAATAATGGCATCTGAAAAACCGGGTCGTGTGCATCACCTTTTTTGTAAGCTGTCGGTGGGTATCACATGGGTAAATCTAAAAAAAACTGAAATAATCAGATGTTGATTATGTATATAAGCCCAACATTCCCTGCTAATCAGCCCTGAAAATCATTCTGTGTTCCTCTAATCTTCCACCTCAAACAATGAGCCGCCATCTCCTCCACAAGAATGCAGCTCCCAAGAAAGCTTGTGCACCAGCGCCGGCCATCATCGCCGCCGGTGCTGTGATGGGCGTCACCACCAAGTTCGCAGGTTCCGTGGAGCTCACCCTCCCCGCCGGCATGGACATCCCCGAGGGATCGATTGATCTAAACCTCACCGAAGCAGGATCCGTCAAATCCACGCTCATCACCGGTGCACCGGTCAGCGCCGCTGACGGCGGTGGTGTTTCCAGTCTGCCCAGGGACGCTGACCGTGTCAAACCCGGCGGGTTGAGGGTGAACACAACCCGCGCCGGATCAGTTCAAGCCCACGGCGCCATTAAGGACGTGGACACAAGCTACGCTGGTTCAGTTAAAATCAGCTTCACCGGCGCTGTGAGAGACGGGACGAAAGGCGCCACTAAGGGCAGAATCATCTACCTGCCTCTCGCTATGCTCGCTGGCGGCGCGGCGGCGGTTTACGGCTTCACCCGCTGACCCGCAGCTGAATCTGCATCCGGC
The DNA here is from genome assembly GCA_947311845.1 of Poa pratensis. NCBI lineage: Eukaryota > Viridiplantae > Streptophyta > Magnoliopsida > Poales > Poaceae > Poa > Poa pratensis. Next base: position 37,359,996 of record CAMZMU010000109.1, on the reverse strand, counting down.
TCTTGATAGTGTGTACTTGAAGAAAGTCTCTACTTAATTACTACGTATATTCCTCGTCATCTCTTGATTTAAGCAGAAGGTTCAGCTGAATCAATAGCTAGGCTAATTTCTGCCGATTCCGTTTTTATCTGTAAGCCTCTTTTCGAGCTTCTGTATTGACTTTATCGCCTATGTAGAAGGTTTAGAGACTGTCAAAATACAGTCCTTCGCCTTCCGGAAAGATCTCGATTAATTTTGCTCTCTTTGTGCGCTTTAATCGTTATCATTCTCGATCTTTAACCCAACAAGGTTTGCCTGGTTTGAGTTCGTTGGGAGAAGGCTTGGACGGCGGAACTCTGACCCTTTTCCTTTACCTGCTGCATTGGAGGTGGCGATGAGTTTCGTGGCACGGAGCTTGAAATGGTGGATTTCTCCTTGATATGACATGTGGTGGTGTATGTTCGAGTTTTGGAGGCAGCCGCCTGATACGGTGCAGAGCAGGTCGAGCGAGGGCACCTCACACTGCTGCAGCTAAGTCTTGTCCATGGCGCAAGCAGAAGCTCATCTCCACGGGGCTTTGTTTGTTTAGTAGGGTTGTTTTTTCATCCCGAAGGGGATTGGAGATGAGACGAGATTTGGTGAAATTTTTGGTTTCACCCAATCCCCAAAATCATAATTTGTTTTCTCCACAATACAGTAGCACGGGTTAGAGCATCCGCAGGCTCAACGCTTTATTCGGCGATTATGTCAGAGAAAAAATATATAACAATATCAGATTACTGCTAAGCGCTCATCCTTTCAATGCATGGTACTTGTTCTGGTGCTTGCATGCAAGAGGTTGTTACCGCAAATACTAACGATTTCTACGCTCGAAACAATTAGCGTTGAGAGACACTTCTTGCGTCGGGCGCTCAGGATTGCTAAACGTAACTGCCAGTCGACCAGGATTCCAATCCTAGCGCAAGCCTCTAAGCATCACGTTGTGGATGCTCTTGCTAAAAATGAGGTGTTTTGGGGAGAATATCCAGTGATAATCTCTTCCAAAACCGGATTAGTAAACGTTGGGAATTCTCCTGGATCAAATCCACTCAATTCCCTGAAAGTACACTCAATTCCCCTAAAAAATAAACAATGCCTGAATGTGGCCTTCGCCTTTCGATGAGCAGCTTCGACTGTGCTTCCACGCACATAACTTCTTCCTAGTAACCAAAGATTATGCTCAGTTGTCTCCGGAATATTCTGCCACACCGTGCCATGGTTTACGGATGTTTCCTATTTTCGCTGCTCCTAACAGCATGAGGATTTCCTTCTAAATGCTAAATGCACAAAGCTATTCTTTACTGATGTTCGGTAGCTTGTCTCCATCTAATGACTGTTTATGTCGAGAGTTATTGGAAGCTGCTTCACTGCTATTATGCTCAGTTGTCTTCAGAATATTCTACTGATGCAAGATTCTAGTGTGCCGTAAATAACTCCTACAAAGTGACAACAAGTGGCTTTGAGTCTGATTATTCCTGTTAGAGACAGCGAGAGGCCTTCTACGTACCCAGCTGAAATGATGTGAATCAAGAGTCAAGTAACATGTTGGAAATTAGAACTACATTTTACAGCGTAGTCAACCTAGCGATAAGAAGCCAGCTACTGGAAATATATATATGTATAGTTTTGAAATTTGTTAACCAGGATTACTAAATTGCTTAATATATACCCTTTTACCAGAAAAATAAAAACATTACCCACAACTTTCAAAAAATGTATGTATAGTTTTATAAAGTTGTTTGTATGGCTCCAAAAATTGCGTGAAGTTTCTTACTTTTCTTTCATATGGTTAAAAAACACATGTGTTAGAAAATGTTTGTACCATTTTGAAAATTGCTCATGTGCTTCAGAGTATGTCGGCACGTTTAAAAAAAAAGTATAGATAAAAAAATACGATGTTGAAACACTAACCACGTAATACCAAAAAACATATTACATTGTCTAAAATAATACTTCACGAGATTCAAAAAGTTCACATATCATACAATAAAAAGTTCACATGATTTTCGTAAACAACAAGAAATAAACATACTCACAAGTTCCAAAAATATACAAAAGTTACAGAACAAAAACTTTATAAGTTTTAATAAGAAAATGTAACAAAAATGAAAAAGGAAATAGAACAAAAATCAAAAGAACCAAAAACAAAAAAGTGAAAAGTGAAAAAATATATAAAAAAACGACCCATAAATCCATACATGTACAGGCCCAGGGAGGCCAGCTAATCGGGGAAATGAACATGCTTGACCGGCCTAATCGGGAGAAGCCTATGTACAACCCATGGCGGAAGGTAGAAGCCCCCATAACGTCTGGCATCCAAGTTCCATGCCCCTGCACCGTTGGGCTTAACAGCATCGACAGTCACAATGCCATGACGGAGTCAAGCGACCCTTATAAGGCCATGTACAATGCAAGGTGCTTAGATAGGTGCTTACCAAAATAAACCAAGCTTTTTCATAAGCACCGGTGCCTGTTCCTATAAGAGGGGTGCCTAGTTAAGCATTTGTCTAGTACAAATAAGCACCGGTGCTTAGTTAAAAACCGATTTATTTTTTTAATCACCTCCATAAGCACCTTGCATTGTACATGTCCTAAGGAGGCTTGGGACTAGGGACGGAGCTGGTACATAGGCACTGGTGTCAGCTGCCAGTGGTACTATGGTAGTGAGCAAAAACCTTCATCAAATCACTACTAGTTCTATTAATCTATACGAGCTGACCCCATCGCAACAAAGACTGACACTAGTGAATAATTGTTCTAGCTTCATCCCTGCTTGGGACTGTATCGACAGGCGATACGGTCTCACGTGACTGTATCGATTGGAAGGCCTAAAAAAGGGTGACCTTCACGAACGTCTAGGCAAGCTAGCGTCAGAAGATTGACGCTTGTCCATGAGCCATACGAGGCTACGGGCAAGGCTACGTGCGGACGAGCCAGAAAAGATGGTTTTCAGCGGACAACTTGAGGGTGATGAGATGCCCAAAGTGCACCGGAGAAGAGACGTGAGTGCCAGCAACGACGGAAGGCGTCGGCGGCAGAACAAGGGCGAGCGAATCGGTGGTGGCGGCAGCGGAAAAAGCCATGACCAAGAACCGAGATTAGGCTTATACCATGTAAAGCAATAAGCTAGATTGATTTAATGAGAGTACGCTCGACACCACGGACGGTTGCGGCTACCTCTGTATATATTGGCGATCAGAGGATTACATCACAATTACAATAGGTCTCGTATCTACAAACCGATACGTACCCAAACAGGTTAGCTAACAGTTATTTTCTAATATGTATTCTATCAGAGTATACAAGTCTGAAATGATCTACTTTACTATCAAACTTATTCCACATAATAAGATGAAACCTGCAACGGTACTTGCCAGTTAAGTAAAATAAAAAGAACCATTGAAAGGCTCTCAAGTAAAAAAAAACCCTACAGATACTCTAAAACTATGGATATGAAGATAGCGCACACAGGCCAACACTTGAAACAGAACCATGATTTATCCCAGTCTAAGCTATCAAAGGTACTTTAACAGATAAAGAGGCTCACTCAAAATAAGTGAGACATACTTATAATAAAACGCTTCAAGAGGTCAAGTAGTGTCGTTTCAATATGCCCATATGGCCTATTAATATGCCCCAGGTCCAGTGCCTCTAATCTTTCACGTCAAGCAGTGGATCACCATCCCCCCCCCCACAACGCAGCAAATGCCTACACCCCTAGCAGGAAACCTTATGCAGCAGCCGCCGGTGCTGTGATGAGCGTCAGCACCATCTTACCCTCCCTGCTGGCATGGAGGGATCGATTGATCTGAACCAGAGCGAAGCAGGATCAAGTCAACGCTCATCACCCGTGCTCTACTCAGCGCCGCTGACGGCGTCATCGCCAGTGGTGTTTCCAATCTGCCCAGGGTCAAACCCGGCGGTTTGAGGGTGAACACAGCCCGCGCAGGATCCGTCCAAGGCCACGGCGCCATTCAGGACGTGGACACAAGCTACGCTGGTTCAGTTAAAATAAGCTTCGCCGGCGCTGTAAGAGAAAGGCGCCACTGATCGAGCCGTTGACCCGCAGCTGAATCTGCAGCCGGCTCTTGATAGTGTGGACTTGAAGAAGGTCTGTACTTAATTACTACGTATATTCCTCGTCGTGTCTTGATTTTTATTTCCTAAGCACAAGGTTCAGCTGAATCAATAGCTAGGCTATTTTCTGCCGATTCCGTTTTCATCTGTAAGCTGCTTATCGAGCTTCTGTATTGGCTTTCTCACCTAAGTTGTATTTAATTGATGCACTAACCAATTATCGCAAAAGTCTGAACTGATGGAAAGGGTTGTGCTATATATTATATTTCTGACAAGTTGAAGGTTTAACAGACTGCCTAAATACAGTCATGCGTTATCCGGATCCATCTCGATTAATTGTGCTCTCTCTGTGCGCTTTCATCGTTATCGTTCTCAATTTTTTAGCCCACCGAGGTTTGCTGAACAATCGTGTGTGGATGGATGCAGCTTTCTCTCCTCTCCCTCCCTTGACAAGTACGCTTCCGGCCACCGGCGGCTGTCTTCTCCTCTTTCTATTATCGTCCATGGTGGCCTAGTTTGAGTTTTTTTGGGAGAAAAATTGGACGGCAAATCTTTTCTCCTTTTTCCTTTACCTGCTGCAATGGAGGTGGCAAGGAGTTTGGTGGCAAGGAGCTTGAAAGGTTCGACTTCTCCATCAGGAAATGACATGCGGTGGTGTCTGTTCGAGTTTTGGAGGCAGCCCTGATGGTGGAGAGCAGGTCGATCCCGCGGTCAGTCTCGTCCATGGCGCTAGGGTGCGAGCACAAGCAGAAGCTCGTCTCCATGAATGTGGCCTTCGGGGAGCAGCTTCCACTGTGCATCCACATAACTTCTGCCTGCTAACCAAAGATTGGACATTCTGCCACAACCCGCCATGGTTTGCCGATGTTTCCTCTGTTACCGCAGGTCCTAACAGTATTAGGATGTCCTTCTAAATGCTAGATGCACAAAGCTATTCTTTACCGAGGGTCGCATTGTGGATCATATATAGTATTGTCCTTTAACTGTTCGGGTTGATTCACTAGAGTTGGATGACAAGAATTCTGTGGTTGGCCCTTCGATTTAACACTTGGGGCTGTTAGAGCGACACACCTGCAGAAAATTGAAATACAAGATTAGAATTAAACAACAGTTACCGTGAGTGGTGGATTTACAAAATGATCAATACACACATACACACTGGAGAAGAAGAACACGCACAGTTGTTGCACACGCACTTGTGCTTTTCTTTTGTTCACACACTAGCCATCTCACATGGCCAACACACCCACGCACTACATAGCCAAGGCCACAACTACTTGATCCACTTTTCAATCAGCACTAGCTACACACACGCAAACTTCCAGAAATTGACCTTTCCACAACGCCCACACGCGACCAGGACAAACACAGCACGCGTGCATGCATCCAGCTAATATAAACGCATCGGCTTGCATGTACGCACAAAATCACCTCTGTTGTGTGTATCTGCCGCAGCCTACCGTGTTTCATTGGAACTAATACATGCATGAACAAAACTAAAACATGATTTATTTACTAACTAACTAACAAGATTAGTTCCAACAGTGAAGTGGTGGATTGAATTCTGAAACTCTGGTTTGTGTTTTTATAAGCTGAATTGAGACCTAACAGTTACACGGAGCTCAGACTCAATTCTAGTGTGCCGTCAAAGCCAAGGCCTACAACGACAGTGTTGATGTCGAGAGTTATTTAAATCTGCTTCAAAGCTTAGTTAAACACACAAATTATGATGTGGAAACAATACTCACGAAATATAAAAAACAACGATGTATAAAATAATGGTTCATGAGATTCAAAAAAGTTCACATATCCCACAACAAAAATTCATATTTGGTACCTCACCAAGTAGCTCGTACCAACCATAGGTATCTTATCTTCTCTCCTTCAAAGTAAGGGCTAGCTGCAACTGAATAAAAGAAAATATAACACACTCACAAGTTCCTACAAATATACACACGTGACACACGTTACCCGCAAAAGAAATATTTTTAATAACAGGGAAACAGAAAAGTGAAAATGAATATAAAAATGACCCAAAAATCCATACATGTATGGCCTAGGAAGGCCATCTAATCGGGAAAACGTATATGGTGGACCGGCCTAGGTAAAAGCCACGTGGGAAGGTAGAAGCCGATAACTGCGGTCAGCAACTGGGCCTAGGCTAGTCTAGCTCGTGTACGGCTCCCTGAGTGAGCCGGTGTGGCCCATTTGCCTTTCTCTGCGCCGAAACCCCGCGAGCGTCCATCTAAACGGCATGAGCGTGCTCTTTACCTCAGGGACCTCAATTTTCAGTTCCTCTTCAGTCCATGACTAAATCATGTGAATCGGCTCTGGACATATTAAACTTTTTCTGTGAACTTTGCATGGCTTGCGGTTCAGAATTGGCTCTGGACTTCCGACCGCTCTTACCAGAAGGGGCAGGCCACACCATTTAGTCTGCCAGCTATGCAAATGTCAAACTGAGACTGCCGGACACATCAACTTTGAATGTCGTTTCTCCAACTGAATCTGGCGGTGACGACTTCTTTGTTGTAATGCCCCTCCCTACCGCTTTGCATGGGATCCTAACGTGACACGGTTCTACCCTAAGGGGCTCAACCCCGTCATCACTCTGATCACGTGGGAGATATGGAAAGAAAGGAACGAGCGGTTCTTCAACAACAAATCAGTGATGCCATCCATCCTCATGCTAGAAGTAAAGGACGAGAGAAAGAATTGGATTCTCACTGGTGCAAAGCATTTGGCCGAAATTACAACTTAGTATGTCGTAAAATCTTTTGTTGGTTGGCCTTGGCCACTCTATGTTTTCTTCTTCTATATAAATATAAAGGCAAATCATTTGCCTCGTTTAAAGATAAATGATATAACTTGGTCTATATGTTTTTATTCAAAATTTTCCTCGATCAAGATTCCATGGACTAGATTGATCTATTTTTTATTCAAAATTCAATTTCTTAAAAAACAAAACTGAAAAATCCAGAAAAGCCTATATATTCTGTTATTTAGCAATTAGTGTATCTCTAGTGGCCCTCCCCAGTAGGCGGTCCGGCAACTATGTCATAGTGGGTGCTATTGCGTGCATTGCCACATATTGCCGGCCTAATGGGGTCGGTTGCCCTAAAATCATTCACAACAGAATTTTTTTCAAAAAAAACTTCCATTTTATGGTTAGTCCTCTTCTCTCCCTATTTTAGTACAGTGAAATTTCATAAACTTCTATTCACCCCACTCTAGTTGTTGTGTATCTTATCCTTCAGTTTGATGATTGGTTCTCTTTTTTCTATCGTTTTTAGAAGAAGAGCACCTATTACCATCTATTTTTTGCGGCTGGAGTATATACATGTACATACACACTTCAATGGACCAGAAAGAAAGTGCATCAACACAGTTGCAAATATGGCCTTGAAAATGAGAAAGTTACATTGAAGAGGTCCCTGCAACCAAACTGCCAACCGCCACCACTCTGACGCCGCCTCCACGTTCACTAGAGATAGGGAGGACGGAACCAACTAAACTTTGTATGCTATTGCTGTATTTTCATTGTTATACATTATGGTGTTTGTATGCCAACTGAACAATGGGGACACTTTGGAATGTGCCCCCAAAAGAATAGAACTTTGGAGGCATTTTTCAAAAGTGTGCAACAAGACAATACTTATTGGAACATCTATACCAAAAAATGCCTTTTGGGGGGTATTTCCATGCCCTTATTTTTATAGAACCTTCAAAGAAATGCCCTTTTCAGATCACTTTGGCAAAATGTCCCAACCAAATTGCCCTAAAAGTTCTGTAGTGATAAAAGATTACTCTCTCACGTATAAGTAACTATCATTTGTCTTACACTACGGTCCACTGAAAATGTTTGTCAGAGATGAGATTTTAAGTGAGCACCGGGATATGAGCATATGTGTGTTCTGCATGCTTATTCTTGTCGTCCGAGCACGGGAATCAGCTAGCTGCACGCACGTTCGTCCACCTAACTACATGTGTGTGTTGGTCTGCCCGGCCACTCTGCGTATATATACTGAGGCTATGTCGTTGAAATATATTTTTTGGAGGAAAGGCCAAACGGCCCAGCTTTTTTATACAAAGCCAGATGTCTGCTGAGACAAACCCGGCGAATGTCGTTGAAATATCATAGAGCAAGGCCTGGTTTCCACGGCGCTATACATGGCCATGAACCCGGTGCATCCCAAAGAAATGATGCATATCGAGCTGGATATCTACTTCACGTTGGAGAAGGTCGCTTGAGATCTTTCAGAGAGATCGTTGATGTCGAGAAAGTCAAGGGTCACAACCCACCCGTACCAGAGGTTAGCTGTGGATTCTGATTCTATCGCCGGCCAGTGCAGTGACAACTGGGCGTGCATTATTAAGGCAACGAATCAGTTAAGGCATAATGCTTACTCAGCCAACATGTTCAGGACATGTTCAGGACATGCTTGGCCAATTTGCAGTTTATTATCCAAACCAGCCAGTACTTCCATTGAATTTAGATTCACGTGGAGCTAGCTGAGCTAAGTACTTAGCTGGTTGGCCTGATTGAATCTAGATTACCTCGGCCGCTTGACTTTTACTATTGGGGTGTCGCAGTCCGTATCCAAGCTTGAAAGATTCTGCTGACTGCTGACCCTCCAGCTGAGCGATTAGGAAATAGGGAGCGATCTTAGGGCACAAGACAGCAATGTGCATCTAAGGATGGATCACGGTCCTGAAAAAAGAAGTGTACCAAACACCAGCTAGCGCTTGTGCTTACACGTGGATCGATTACGTGTGGTGCATCTAAGGCATGTACATCGCTAGGCCCTTGTATAGGCGTTAGGCTTAAAATCCTGGCCGTTAGGCCCTATTCCCGGTCGATACAAGGATTCAGCTTTGCGTTGATGCTTTCTATTGGGTCCGGCGTTGTAAGGTAAGGCGCACACCAAATAATCCGCTTTTATGGTCTTTTTCTTTTCTCACTTAATCGCCTGTTTACACGTCCACCAGTGTACGTGTCCTAATATAAGGGCATGTCAAACGGAAGCAACGTTGGGCCAAGCGTCGACACAAAAGGAAGCAGCGAGCGGTACACCCGTTTCTCCTCTATGAGGCGAAGCGCTGAATCCAAAACAAAACCAGTTTAGCGTGAACGCCTAACTTTTGAAGAAAATGCGTTTAGAGAACTTCATATTGTCAAGACATTTATTTTTCTTATCCACAAGTGTCGGCACAAGCGGCAAGCAATGTACATGGCCTAAGTGACCGCCGGTCGCGAGGGCAGTTAAAAGCGGGGAGGTCATACAATGCACGGTTGAGGGCAGTTTTAGAATGCATTATAGAACATCTCTTTCGGCCCTCCCAATTTACAATGCGGCAACCGTTCCGAATGGATGCAGGATGCTATTGTTAATGCCAACACCCTATTATCCTTATTCAGAGGGTTGTTAAAGGCGTCAGTGGAGATACGTTTTAGACTCCCTGTCACACGAATGCTGCTCAGCTGTTACAAAACCCTATAGTAAAAAAAGGATCGAAATAGGGATTAAACATACAGTAACCCAGATTGCTGAGCTCGAAATACCTGAACAACCTATGTGGTTTGACTAACCCTTTGGCGCAGTAGTAGACTAACCTAAGACAACTAAGATCTTGGCTACATCTCTTAACAGTATATGTCATGGGTGTCGCCGTCGAGCCACTTATGTTGAGCTGGAGCAGGCGTCGTCGTATGCTTCCACCACGAAGTCCAAGCTACGGTGGCCGGTGAATACTAAACAAGCCAGAGCAGATAGGTGCTTACTGTTTCCTGCCTGTGCCACGTACGATCGGCTCCTGCACGGATGCTTGATCCGGTAAATTAATTAGAGATGTGCACGTGGCGACCATGAATGGACAGTTGGACGAAGCTATAAACCAGGCCGAGAGGAGAAGGGGTTTTGCTACAGTGCATACAGCCAGCGGCATCGTCTTCCTCCCTCTCGCACCGAAAACAAATCTATGATGCTCAACGTATCTATTAGCTCGGCCGATGTTGGGCCGGTGGTGATCATCACCGGGACGGCCGGCACTGTCTTTGCAGAGGGACCCGTGGCAGCAGGCGCTGGGTCTGTCATCAGCGCCGGAACTGCGACCGTCCACACTGACGGTGCTGGAACCGTCGGCGCAGTAGTCGGCGGCGCCTCTTCCCAGGAAAAGCTCGTCAGGCCGTCCGGGTATGTCTATCGTAGTTTTACTGCACATGTATCCTGTTAACTTTACGTAGTGAGGGTGCAAGCCTGAGCCGGCTTTAGGCGGTGCCGCTAACCAAGCCCGCATGCATAAACTCTTACGAGCGGCTGCCCACCGCTAGCTAGCCGTATATTCCCTAAACCCTAAGTGTAGGGATAGGCGACGATCTCCTGTTAGCTGGCTGCTGGCCTCAACGCCTCTGGCCTCAACGCAGTCACGCGTACTACCGCAAGACCACTTATACGAGGTCGTAAGAAGAAAGATGGCTGACTCGCCGCCGACGACGATAGACCACTACGCATTGCGGCTGCAGTGGCCGAGTTCATAGCTTCCCAAGATGATGTCCTCGTCGAGGCTGGCGTCTAGGTGAGGAATATTTGTAAGGCGCGTGCACGGCATACTTGAACCAGTCTGCATTTGTGGGCGCGCGCTGTGTCTACAAGGGAACCCGACCGTACGGGTGTGTAAATAAAGGATGAAGGATTCTTGACACGGTGGGGGCGACGGGAGAGTAGACCTTCGTCGCCCGGAGATTGCAAAGCAGTCGCCCCCTCCTAATCTCTGTAATTACTAATTCTGCACTTTGACTTTTCTGATCTGTTTAGTTCGGTGCGTACAGATGTATACCACGGATGCAAGATATCTCGGACTATTTTTCTGATAAAAATGTCCATTGAATTACATAAGATAAAACGTGAGATCATTTCTGTGCGGTACACTCTTTGCTAAAAAAGTTTATTTTTAGTTGAATGTTAGTGCAAAATGATGAACACTAAAAAAACAAGACCTTGATATTTCTTGCCGTGAGATATCAATGTGTAACTGTTTAAAATATGTTTATATTTGTGCATTGTCGGATGAGTTAGTTCTCGGTCTATGATTTTTTTTCCCGTTATTTTGTGGTATGTTTTATGCTCAAACTCATGTTAAATCTAAAGTAACTTATGCTAATCCAAGCACCAGTTATGATGCATTGTATATCGTAGTTTCCTGTTAAGACAACGAACTTCGAGTAAGGATGAACTGTGGCATAAAGAAGCATTAATGGGTGCAGAAGATGTGATCGCTCCACGTGTACGTAAGAAGACCTAACGCTGTGCAGAGTTGAATCTTTGAAAGTACAGAAAATATAAATACAAGAAAAAAAACTCTGAAATACCATGGTTTCAACTATCTCATTGCAGATTTCTTTTTGTTGGTCAATGTCATTGCAGATGGCCAGCCCAAACGATTGGTGGCATCATGTTCGTCCTCGGGGTCACGGTGGGCTTGGTGCTTGGTGGGCTTCTCCCTGGACAGAAATCCGCACCGTTCCTGCTCAAGATAATCACGGACGATGAGTAGCACGATTTTTGAGGTACTGTGTTTTGTCCGGTCACTGTTCTCGGGGTCACTGTGGGCTTGTTACTTGGTGCTTGGGTCACTGTTTTCTGTCCGTCAACTGTGTCCGGCTGTCCGCCGGGATAAATGGGGAAAGGAGGGGGAATGGTTGGAGCTGCTCTTATGCTTTGGTTTTTTGCCGTCGTGGCCTTTTGTAGTCGAAAGAATGTTATGCTAAAAGTTTTCTTTACGACTAAGATTACTAAGGAATCTGTTGATGTCATGGACTTTCTGTAATTGATACTGATATAGTACAAATGTACAATCTGAACTGTGTGAGCACATCTTGTTTTGGAGTTTATATCAGCCATGTCATGTTTACGACTAAGATATTCCTCTTGCTGTTACGGGCGAATTACCGTCCATACAAGATTTTTTTTGCTTTTTCGAACCGAGAAGCCGACACAAGTTTTCTTTTACTTTTTTTTACATGCTGACACGACTTTGTCACTATGTCAGTACTGAGTCATACCTTATGCCGTTGTATATATACTATTATTAAAAGAGCAAACATATTCGGGATACATTAAATTTGATCCGTTCAATATCTGGTCAACGACCCAGATCGCTTCAATGTTTGACAACTCAACACAACCCACACACATTTTTAGTTTCGTGGTAATTACGATCATTGCCACATCTAAAAAGGAAAAAAGATTCGTCGAGATCGAAGGCCTCCTCTGCTTCAACTGATGGGCCGCTCTGTGTCAATCGCTGCATCATGGCATCCTCGCCCTGCCTCCTCTGTTGCACGGCCGCTGTGTTGCCGCAGGTTCTCCATCTGAGGGAGTGGTTGAGCAGCACAGCAAAGGAGGACGTCCAGCGATCGGTTCGGTCTGATTGAACGCTCGCGGAAAGCCAGCACGCCGGAGCAGGGCTTCCTCGCCGCCATCGTTTATATGCTCTCTTGATCTTATCCATCTTTTCACTTCAGAAAATGATGATCTACAATGATTCTTTGTGCATGCTTACAAGCAGAGGGAATCAGACGGGTGCCATGCGGCTGCTCGGGGAGTCCAGAACTCCAGATCACGCGCGCGCTGTTTGTTTTCGTGTTGTTTTCATAACAACCAGTTTATATTGTTTACCCAAAGATAAATTATATCAACAATCCCAAAATACAACAAACATCATTTTTATTGACATGTTTATTTTTTCCCTTTTCAGATCGGGCTTGTCCGATTCAAGTATCATAAGGGTTTGAGAAAGATTATGATCCTTTGATGATTTTGAAGGTTTTTATAAGGATATTAATATTCTTTGAAAATAGTTTCTACTGAATATTTTAAAACCTGTGCCATCAAAATATTATAATCATGCAGGTCATACAATGGTCAAAAGATTTTAAATTTTATGGAGTATTTAAAGGGAGATATTTTTTCGACACTCCTCATCCTAGAAAAGTAAATAGTGGATGTTTACTTGATTGCTATTTTTAAGTATTTCAGAACTAATAATTATAATATATTTTTGCATATGGCGAATAATAGTGAAGACATGGGTGTGGATGTTGCATGCACTCTTGAACATCATTGGACTATGAGACATATCTAAGTGTCTCGGTAAAAAAATTCATTGAAATAAAATATTATTCAAAAGACTTGTCTATATAATACTGTAAATTATGAGACGTGTGTTTCACGTGCTATAAATTATGACACACCGGCAGCAACAAATGTATTGTTTACTTCAGATGCTTCTTTGAGCGTCTACTTGTAAATTATCCCCTTTAATTATGGAGACGTGTGTTGCACGTACATGCCAACTAGTGGGCCCAAACAAACAAACTCCATATGGTAAAAGCTGAATGGCCATGAAAGTGATTCGGCCGAGAACCTGATCCTGCGGCAAGAATCACACGTGTGTCGAACTAGCTTTGGAAATATGTGTACGCAAAACCAACAATTAGCTTAAGAAGGCTATTAAGTAGGTGCTGAACATTTGGGCCTCTTTCCGCTCGTAGCTTCACCGGGGAGCACGCGAATACGTGATCGAGTGGCAAATCCTATTTCACACTCGCGTTTATGGCCCGTGGAGCTGAGGGCCGGCCCAGGTATGGGTCTTTCTCTTTTTGTTCTCATCTCATTATTTTCACCTTTTTCGTTTCTGTTTTCTATTATGTTTTCATTTTAAGTTTCCCGTTTTATTTTTGGGTTTATTTTTCTTTCCTTCCTTTTATTTTTTTCTTTTCCTTGATGTTTTTATTTTTATGTCCTTTTTTGGTAATAGAAATTATATGAATATTTTGTAAACCTTGTGAACAATAATTTTGAAATGTATGAACATTTTTTCCTCAAATGAGTATTTTTTTACCTCGAGTAGAACTATTTTAAACTATATGAACATTCTATGAACCTTTCAACAATTTATCGCATGTGCACCAAGTGTGGCTACGGCGAAGCCCTAAATATGGGGAGCAACTTCAGGATCCAACTTCTAATGACATTTCTATTTAGGACGGTATGTTTAAATTTAACATGTTGTGGCTGAGTCATTGTTGCACCAAACAAATGTCTAATTTTCATTATTTTATTTTGCTCAGATCATCCCCGGCTTTACATGGCGTGAATATCTGCATAAGCTCAACGTAGCCATCCATCGATGTGGGATTACATTTGAGGCAGACATGTGCATGTTTAAAAAGTGCAAGGTCTTCACGGTTATTGTCACTAACACTAGTAGGAAAAAGCTTATAGGTGAAATGCTATCGGTGGCGCACTAGCTTGCCCGTGCGCCACTGCTATTCTCTCTCCTCGTTTTGGGGATTTGGCAGAACATACCAGTGGCGCACGAAATTTTGGTGCGCCACTGGTAAATTTTTACCAGTGGCGCACAGGTGAGCTAGTGCGCCACAGGTATTGTTGCCTCATTTTCGCCTACACATGTGCGCATATGTGAAAAATTATCAGTGGCGCACTAGTATATAGGTGCGCCACTGGTAGCCTGGCCCCACCAGAGCCCCGACCCGGTCACAGCCTCCTCTCACCTCTTCCCTTATCCGTATCCTTCTCTCCCACCACACACATCACGCACAACTCCACACTCCAACGGTCCAACCCCTCCCCGTCCATGGCGATCCAAACCCTAGCCTCCTTCTCCCTTCACCTCGCCGCCTCCCCCATGTCCAACTCCTCCCCGTCCCCTTCCCCTCCCCGCTGCCCAACCGCCTCGCCGTCTCCTCCTCCTTCCTCCAGCACCACCTCTCCAGCCGCCGCCTCATGAAATCCGGCGAACACCGCCGCCGTCGGCCGTTCCCTCTGCTAGCCGCCCGCCCGTCACCAGATCCTCTCCCTCGCCGGCGTCTGGATCAAGGAGAGGCCGAGGGGGTGCAGCTCCGTCCCGCCCCATGGCGCCTCGCGTACCAGCGCCCGGCGCCGCCTGTGGTGCCGTGGGCACGCGACCGGAGAAGCCGGCGCGGCGGCGTTGCGGCGGCGTGGATGGAGGAGGCGTGGATGTAGCAGACACGCCCGCTCGGGAAGGAGCAGGTCATGCGCGTCCTCGACACCATCCTCCGCCTCGGTGAGCGCTCCGCCCCCTCCTTCCGCGACTTGCATCGATTCTGTGTCCTGGTCATCGTTTGTTGTGGTGATTGATTGCCACTGATTGTAATTTAGGACCCTGATGCATGCTGTTTATCATGTACACATAGTAGAGGGTTGACTCCATCTAGCTCTAGAGTTACTCAGCCATCTGTATTAGAGGGACATAGCTCAATCAAACTTCACATGATAGAATATTTATGCGTGGTCAACTTTCTGCGTGGCTGATGTACAATATTTATGTCACCTTAGGATTCAAGAACATAGTTTGGACCTTGTAAATTCCAATCAGATGAATGACTAGGTGATCTGCTTGCTTAAATGGTGATTTATTGCTTCCATCTGCTACTGGTATTAGATTTCATCCAATATCTGTGTCTGTGAGGTGCTGGAGTGTATTCTAGCTTCTTTTGACATGCTAGAATATATAGGTTTCATATGAATGGCAGTAGGTTAGGTAGAAGTAGAATATGGATGTTGCTTAGCTAGACTTGTATATGAAAATAATGTTCTAGTTGTTGTTTCCAGGATGTAATCTGAGTTTGTAGTCTAGTTGATCATGTCCTAATGTAAACTGAGTGTTGTTTCCTTGATTATTTATGTTCTACAGCAGGCTACTTGTTGTTTCCCGGCGACAAGGTGTGTTGAGGTCCGAAGGGAGGAGCCGGTCTGGTGCGGCGAACAACTCCTCGAGCTGCTGCCGCGAAGACGACTCCTCGAGCTGCTGCCGCTGCGTTGACCACAACATCGACACGGGGCTGCGACGACGACGACGACGAAATAGAAAAAGTGGCGATGACGACATCAACACAACGGCGGCAGTCACCTGCTGCCGAGTGACATTTTCCAATTGGCTAGTGATATTTATACGTATTTGTACTAGTGGTATATGTTGTAATTTTACTTTTCTTTTTTGGTCCGTCCTGTAAAATGTACCCAGCTTGGTGTCTTTTGACACCTTTTGATTTTATTTTTTTAAATTCGTAATAACAAAGCAGTGGCGCACCACTTTGTGCTAGGTAAGTCGTGTTACCTGTGGCGCACCTCTGTGGCGCACCGCTAGTGCGCCACAGGTAACACTTAACAGTGGCGCGAGTTTAGTGACGTAGTCGATTTTGGTGCGCCACTAGTAGCCTTTTTTCTACTAGTGTAATCATGAATAACTGGATCTTTTCTGGTTGTCCTCATTGAAGTAACTTGCCGAAGCCAACGCGTTTGAATATGGGGAGTGGGTCAACATGTATCTTGACGAAACTGGTCAGGAAATCATGGTGGTCTACAACCCACCGATCCACTATAGATTATGTTGATAGGTGTTACCCTTGACTGGTCGTCGTTTGAAATTGTTACTACTACGTTTGAACATGTTACATGGTAGTTAATGTTATTGTTGAAATGTTAAACTCAAGTTTACTACGGCTTAGCTATGAAACTTGTTAAAAATACCAACGACAATAATGATAGACTTTTTGGCACTAGTGATCTGACACTCCAAGGCCGCTCGTCATGTGACGAGACCGGACTGGGAGTGTCGAACCCTGTTTTTAGCCATGCGGGAAATTTTCCGCTATTATAAGGCCAGCTGCGTCCATATGTTTTGGCTAGCTCGTCCTAATATCCTGATATGTAATCTAATATATGTAACGTTCATCCCTATTAAGTGTTGGACTGTGCTACTAAGGGCACGTGCCCCATATTAGATTTCCCGTGGGCACGGATGAAATAGGCTAATTAAGCCATGCATGCAACCACGTGAATTTCTTTTTTCGTTTTCAAACATTTTATCTCTTAAATCGTAATTCAAAATCCACCTCTGTTTTCACGGTTGGCTTTGTTGTGACGAGATCTTCAAAACTAGATCTCATTTTGATATGTTTTGACAACTTTTTTCCGACCTTAATTGCCAGATTATAGTCACTTGGTATCAGGCATTATCAACTTGATTACCGGGTTAAAATTAAATGGTTGCCTTGTCTTTTGAACTGCGCTACTCACCAATGTAATCTTTCTATTACAGCACTTTCTGAACATGTAAATCATGGTTATGATAGAAAAACATGTAAAAATAACCTGGTAACTTTGTATAATTTGGGTGGTAGCTGTTAACTAGCTAGGTCGAACTGAACAGTCTGTCAGGTCGACACGTGGTCGGTCGGCCAGAAAAGGACGATGAAGATGAACGACGACGATGTAGGAGCGTGATGTTGATGGCGTCCGAATTTTGTGGCGTGGCAACATGTGATGCATGCCTGAGGTATGCGTACTTCGAATCCGATGGCATGGGGCCAATTCAAGTTGTAGCGCTTATGAGATCTCGAGGTCGACGGGGCGTGGGGCATAATCATCTACGATAAGGTCATGTTGAAGGTGGAGATGGATTCTGACGGAAGATTCCACTCATCTTATGGAGGGGCTACGGTGTACGAATCCGGAGAATCGAAACCTAGTCAGCAGGAAGGCGAGAGGCAGGTGGTCCGGGTTGGAACTAAGTGGTTCGGAGAAATGTGTGGAACTTGGTATCGGTCGGATATGACTGATGGTTATCTATAGTGGGGTCTGAGATGGTGTGGGTACGTGGCTCAGGAAATATTGGCCAAGATTGGATGCTTGACGCGACAATAGTGGCAGGCATGCAGTAAGCACGGGACACGGCGACTGACCAGGTCACTGGCAGTCAGACATGTTGTCAGACAAGTACTAGATTCAAGTTAGTGACTGGGTCTATGGAGATTAACGCATCAAGTGTTAGACATGAGTTAGCCACAAGGAATCTGAAATGTTGGAAGCTTGGAGAGTACATGGTCGTATATTCTATAATGTTGGGTGCAATATCAAAATGCATGCATGTGACTAGATGCAAAAGTAGGCAGAGTGTTATAACTGTGAGACAGGCACGCAAGGGGAGCTGGCGTCTTGTGCCGGCGCTTAGGCCCAGTTCTTTTTGGCTTCGGCTTGTGAATAAGCCACTCCGGTTTGAGCTGCCCAGAGAAACAGCTGTGAAAAAAGGCCCGTGAGAAATAGTCGTCAAGTTCTTTTCGGCTTCCATCGTCTGAGCTTATTGTTTGAGCATTATGACGAAAAGTTTGTAATGTCCTTGAGATGATTTTGTGTTTTGACTATCTCATAATGAGTTTTTCTTATTGTTTTTGCTGCAAATTTGAGAAGGAAACCAATTCCAAGAATATGAGAAAGAAAATAATTCCCGAGCTGAACAACCGATTTTAGAGCATCATGGTTCGATCCGGTCCGACGAAGCTGGACCATGAGCACGCAGGCGTTGAGGAGGTCCGACGAGGCTGGAACATGACCAGATTCTTCAACTACGCATCCACACATCTAGCGATCCACAAGCGCAAAAATACATAGATCCATCAGCTATGCATCCACGGATCTAGGAATACAGGTCCACATGCCCAAGCATCAATCGATCTATAGAAAAAGAAGACATCAGGGACAGGGATGCAAAGAGAACGCATCAGATTGGGAGATCGAAGCTGTGCTAGACGGTAGCACAGCTGCCGGGACCGACGCGCGCTATCCAGACGCGAGCACACCACGGATGGAAGACAGCGTCGCTTGGAGAGGTGAGAGTCGGCCAACAGTGCCTTCCAGGGTGGGCAGGGGAAGCTTAGGTGGCGGGGATGGCCACCGAAGTTGCCGGGGCCCACGAGCTCGACCTCGCCTTCAATCCACGCCGACGAGGTGTAGGGTGTGGCCGCGAGGTACCCTCCGCCGTGGAATGGGTCCATGGTGGGCTGGGGAAGCTAATGGCGGCGGAGGATGGCGGGGAAGGCGGCCGGAGTTGCCGGGGCCGCCGGCGGCGGCGGGTTGGTCCGGGAGGAACCCTAACAGGCTAGCACGCAGGGGAATACGAGGGGAGAGGAGGAGAGAAAACGATTCATCTGTGCAGTCTCGCTCGGTGCAGTGCACGGTGGCAGTTTCAGCGTAAATAGAAGGAGGAATAGGGGCAAACGAAAACACCGATTAAGTGGAGCTCGGGAAGCTGCGGGCAGCGGCGGGAAGTTGGGGTACCCAGCTTTTTTCCACTGTGAAGGAATCAGAGAAGCTGGCTGCCCCAAGAAACTGCTTAAAATCGAGTTCTTTTGGCTTAAGCTTATTTTCACCATTAAGCTGTCCAAATCTCTAAAAGAACTGGGCCTTAGAGCGGCCAGATGTTACGGTATAATGGGGAAAAACGCCCGTAGTCATGTCCCGCAGATGTAGACGAATTCGCTGAACTGCTAAATAAATCTCGATGCCGTTATCGTGCTGTGATTGCTTGTTCTTATAGATAGATCGACTGAGCGTCAACGCCTAGTAAAATAGCAGTTGCTACAACTGAATTTGAAAAAATCAGCATTACCACTGTACTGACTATGGCCGGGATGAACAGTTTGCTGAGTTTGATGCTGCATCAGCTGTATAACATGATTGGCCTACAAATAATTCAACCCGCCTTTCCTTATTTTGTGTTGGTTGGAATTGCAAGAGATGAATAGTGTTTTGAACGATTCCACCTCTAATTTCTTCCAACGCTCCAGCAGCCATTTTCTGGTATGTGTCTGGAGCAATGGAGAGTATCTATTCTTGGCTGAAGGCATGGTGACATAGAAAAACCTTGGAAGTTCAACAGTGGACTCCTTCTATCCCCTACATGTATGTATCTGAAAGAACAAACACCTGTCAGATCATAGTATTTGTGTATAGTAGGATCGACTTATTACCACCTAACACTTGACTCATCTGTCTCGATAAGCATTTTAAATCACATTCCAACAAACAGACGTGTGTTGTAGACAGATTTGACATACTTGGCAATGGAATGATAAATTCAGAAGGACTTCACTTCATAACAGTATGTAGAAAATGACCATTATTTTCATAGACTGCTCATCCATTTTTCAAAATACAAAAATATTATCTGTAGTGCCCAGCGCAATGCGCGAGGTATCGACTATCTGTAACGGTTATCAAGAGCGGAGGTGCACGTGCGGTGGTGCGCAAGAGTCAAGAATGGCGGCCGGCAGTGCCAGTTGGTTTCTTTCGAGGAAATTGCGATGCAAATTTGACACTGCTACGTAATAGTGCTCTTCTTTTGACAGTACCCATGCCGCGTGACAAGCGGCTGGCAGTGGCATGCATGGTGCAAAGGAGGCGTTGACGAGGCAAATCAAGTCTTCAACTCGGAATCCGGACGAGTCAGTCAGTCAGCTTAAAGAGCCCGCTGTCGGCAGTACAAGCATTTTAAGTAGTCGTAAATAAAAATGGTGTTTAAAAACAAATCTATGTCTGAAGCTTGCATTTGATGTTTCGCCTTTCTCCTGTTTTCTTTTGCATTGATTGGCAGGTTCCCTGCGCCAACCACGGAATGGCAAAAGAATAGAACTTTTCCTCACGCGGGACAGGCACAAGGCTACCCACGAAGACATGCATGTTGGTGCACAGGAAAACGACAGTGTAATTGATCTGTTGCGAGGCATGTGCCAATGCATTTTATTATAGGTGTAATTAATATTTAAGATACAGCTAGTCCAATTTATAGTTCGCTATATGTTTATATCTATATTTAATGATTTGGTGCTAATACATTTAAAGATATAAACGGTGAGACCTATTAAGCACACCACAGCGATTTGAGCTTTCTGACCGTCCGATATTTCCCTCTCCGCACCTCCGCATCGCTTGATCCCCCGGTTCGTGGAGCTGGCATGAACAGAGATTCGCAAAGTCGCTAACTGTACCAACGTTCGTGCACCCACTCTCGCTGACGTTCTACGTGGATGCGCGTCGGGCTCACGGTTCGTGTTTAATCGGTGTGGCGGAGGGAGAGTGGCAAAGATTCGGAGCGCATTCGTCCCATTGACTCATTTTGTTCATTTACCATTGTAGGTTTTAGCGAGTGCACTGCGTGTCCGTCCGGGATAGCCATCGTCGTACCCCGTTCCTCGCTTCTCTCCCTCGCTGATGATGGGTCCCTCCCTTTCCTTGATCCACATGTCGGTTGCTCGGGACGTTGCGTCGCCGATCTCTCCCGTGCATGGGTCGTCGCTGCGTAGTTTATACAGTATGTCGGGGCACGGTCGGTATTTTGCACGATCGTCGGGTATGTTGCACTGTTTCTGATGTCAGGTGAAAATCGGGCCCGAATTCTCCGTCCTACATGGCGTCCCTCCATTCGTCGGTGGGTACGTTGCACAGTGCGAGTGGCAGAAGACTTTTGGGCCCGATTTGCTGTGTCCTAGCTGGCGTCTCGCCATTGGTGCAGTTCAGACGGAACCGATCTAAATACAATGTTTCAGCGGCACGGTAGGGAAATATATCGGACCCTTTTTCGATCCTCTTAATGGTTTCTCGCTATTGGTTGATTCATATAGTACGTTGGGGGCACGATGGGGTTTTCGCCGTGTACACTGTAGTCGTATTTATATACTCCCTTCCAGCCTCCCAATCCTCTCCACCGTCCCCATTTTCTTCTCGCGCATTTCCCCTCGCTTCGTTTTCCCTCTTATTTGCTTAGGTTCGTGGTTGAGGATCCGTCGTCGACTGATCCGTGCTTGCGGACGCCGGACTCGGAATAGCATAAAGCTAATAGGTAGATATGGTGGACTCACTGGAAAAACTTTGGTTGAAGGTGTTGGAAACAAGTTTTTGCTTGTTGGAATTTTTGGGCTAGCAAGAGGGAGAAAGTTGACCATCTAAATGCATGCATGAGTGTCCATAGAACTAACTAATCCATGTTAAAACAAGGTAAAATAACATTTAGCATCAAAACATGAATAAAAGATAGCTCTTGATAAAATACTTGCAAATTATTACTCATTAACAAGCTCATGAATTATGCAACTATATGTGTGCAAACCGAGAGTGTGTAGATCCAGTGGTGTTGTCTTCACATCCCAAGCTTATGGTATTCACCATCCTTGGATAGCTCTTGGTGCATCTCCACTAATTCCTGTGAAAAAAAATTCAAAACACTGTTTCTCCCATTTTTTTTTTCTGTGGGGTGCATTTAGTAGTGATAAACAAATAGGTTTCTTGCTGCATATAATCCTTAGACAAAAATTCATATGGATGTCCAGAAAGTGTATAATGTTGTATGCCTACTCATAAACTCAATTGGATCAAACAGGTTCAAGTTAAAAGTTCTAAGCATGCATCAAACAAAATGGGACAGTGACGAGGTGTACCCTCATCAATTCCCATGGTTAAGGACCTAGGGTTGAGATTATGTGGAGAGAACGTGGTAGTACTGGTAGTTTCATCGGCTGACAAGCAGAGGCAAGATTTACCCAGGTTCAGGCCCCTCGGGTGGAGGTAAAGACCCTACTTCCTGCTTGTCTGGTATTGATTGTGGATTATGCGATTACAGGAGAGCTCCGGCGAGATGACGATCTCGCAAGAGCTTTGGTGGTTCGAGTATGTCTTGGTCCCAGATCGATACCCCTCCCAGCCTTTAAATAGGCTGGGTCTCGGGAGTTTGTAACCGACCTAGTTTACACGTAAGGAAAGTCTAAGCCGACTATGTCTATGTCTAATCTTGGAGGGCACTCCATCTTCTTGGGCCTCTTGTCTTGGGCTTCGAGTAGGCTCTTCGATATTGGGCCTTAGTCGTTACGTGCACCAGGTACCCTCATGATAGGGTACCCGATATGTATACCCATGTCAGTAGCCCCTGAGTACTTGTCTGACTCGAAGAATCGGGCATGGACTCTTTCGTAAGTGCACGCCATATGCTTTGTATTCTGTATATATAATTTGGAATTTCTGTATGAATAGCACACGTTTGGCTATGTCGAGTATTTCATCGACCGCGTTTTATGATGATCAAGGGATAATAGCTTAGCAGGCCCAGTACACTCGACGGATCGAGACTGGTTAACTACACATTCGGGTAAAACCTTACTAGCTTTCAATCAAACTCGAGTCCCGGACTCGAATCTGGAACAAACTGGTCAGATTCGACTAGGCCGCTTGAGGTCTTACTGAGTCGATCTGCAGTATAGCTTTGAATTTTACCCAACGCGTCCGTCGGGATTTTTCATCATGTCTGCTGACACGGAAAGTATAAGGATTGACGTTGCTGGAACGGTCCTTAGCCTAGCTCGAAAGTTCGGCGGGTCTTACCTTTGCACTATGCGTGCAGCATCCGAGATACTTGCGACGGACGCAACTCGGTAATGTTTCGAGTATGTTTTTTGAACTTTGTTGGACGAGTCATGTCCTTTGCCGACTGATATTTGCTGTTATGCTATCGGGTGCGTGACAGCGCTTCCGATGGGAGTAGCCCCCGAGATTGTGCTTCATTGCTTTACAATGGAGGATAATCTCAAAAATTCTCTTACTCTGCATATGTTAATCGAATAAATTTATGCCATAATTCTATCGGGTGCACGACAGTGCTCTCGATGGGAGTATCCCTCGAGATTATGCTGTATTACTTGTAAATGGAGGATAATCTCAATCATTGTCTTAAACATTTTCAGTCGAAGAATTTTTTGAATACACTCCCGATGGGAGTAATATGACTTAGTCGAAGGAACGGTCGAGTGACCAATTTTACCTTAAGAAGATTTTGTCACACCCGAACTAATCAAGTCAATCGAGTGACCAATATGCGTTGTATGTTCCGAACAGATGCCTCAATGACATCAGGGATGACATTTATTTCGACTGCAATTTCTGACACGCGTGGCGTGCGTTATGCTGCGATTGATGGGACGTGACACGTAGGTGGGCCCATTTGTGCAGAGCTGACCGAAGATGGTGCCGTTTGGACTTGATTTGACTATACGGGCCCACTTTTTCCGCAAGCTTGATGATGGCTCCTCTTTTTACGTGCGTAGTGGGCGGAGTGGCCGGCGACGGTTGCCCTCCGCGTTTGCCACGTGTACGGTTAGATTGCGTGCGTAACGCACGATTTGGATCTGAATGGCTGTGATTGCTTTTGACTTGTGGTAAATAGGGGAACGGCGTTGGCATTTGTTTTTTACCTGCCATTTGCTTTGCGCGCCGCCCTCTGTTCCATCGTCTTCCTCGCGCTCTGCCTCCATTGCTCCTGCGCTAAAGCTTTGCGCGCTCTCCCACCTGTTCATTGACAATGTAGAAAGTGGCGGGCACCAAGCGCTCCGCCTCGACTGCTGCCGCCGCGCCCGATGCGGCGGCGATGAAGGGGAAGAAGACTGCGGCTAGCACATCTGCAGCCGCCGTCGACCTCAAGAAGACCAATGGGGATTGGATGAAATCCACCCTGAAGGAGGCGCAGCTGGACAAGCTGCGCGAGGAAGGATTGCTGCCACCTTCCGACCAGCTCTTCGTCCGCGCACCTTCGCCCAAGGAGGTACTTCCCGAGCCTCGCGCTAACGAGCGCGTCTGTTTCGCGGAGTTTTTGCCTAGGGGTTTCTCGCTCCCCTCCATGATTTTGTGCGAGGTTTGCTTTTTGCCCACGGGGTGCAGATCCATGATCTCACCCCGAACGGTATTCTGCACATTGCGTGTTTCATCACGATGTGCGAGTGTTTTTTGGGTGTTGCTCCGAGTTGGGCATTATGGAAGTCCATCTTCATGGTCCGGCCGAACAACCGAGGCGGCTGAACCTATCCACTCGGAGGT
Source organism: Poa pratensis (assembly GCA_947311845.1). Lineage (NCBI taxonomy): Eukaryota > Viridiplantae > Streptophyta > Magnoliopsida > Poales > Poaceae > Poa > Poa pratensis. The sequence continues at coordinate 37,335,163 of CAMZMU010000109.1, read as the reverse complement.
CTGCAGATCCAAGTGCGCAGCGACACCCGATACTTCGCCTGAAGCCAGTCGACTCGGCGCAGGGGTGGAGGAAGAGGTGGTTCTATGTGCGAGTCGACCAGGATGGGGCCCCAGCATTTTTGACTGCTGGTATAGCAGCAAGGACAAAGGCCTGGGACCACGATCTGTCGACTGAAGAAATGGCAGAAGCAGCGCCTTTGCTGGAGACGATTCGAGGGCTGCTCAACAGCATCACGGGTGTGCATCTTATTGCCACTTTTGTGAAAATGCGGGTGTGGCCGCTACGCGCTCGCGCCCACCCAATGTGGGAGTACGAGGGTGCACTCGACGCCACCCGCATGAGCAAGGAGGAGCTGTCCAGGAGTGAACTGGTGTCACATGTGCGATCCATCACCAGTACAAAACAAAGTGAGCCCTGCTACGTCAACTGCCCAGTCGATCCTTATGGAGCTGAGAATCCTTTGCCAGAGGTTAGTGAATCTATCGATTTTATGATCTCTTGCTCTTGTTATGCTGCTATGCATCTTTGTGACATTCGACCGTTGTATCTTGTATGCAGAGCCACTCGACTACCTCAACCCTTCCTCCTCTTCCTGAAAATGGCCCAACTCCTGAAACAGAGGTGACAGTAGAAGCGAAGGGAGGAGATGAATCGCCTCTTCCTTCGGCTACTACATCTCCTACAGAAGAGGTTGAAGAAGAAGAGGTAGAGGAAGCACAGGGCAAGGAGCCTGCCGCGACTGAGGATGTTAGCGAGGTTCCTGCTCGCAAACGCCGTCGGGCAGCCCAAGTTATGTCTTCTTCCACGAGCTCACCCGCGAGGGAATCGGATGTGAGGGATGATGGAAACTCAGGTCCGTCTCCTACGACCACAGCGTCTCCCTTGGACGTGAGTCCTTTGAGCTCGGCTCCTCCTCCTCCTCAGTCGGGTGGGCAGCTACCTTTTGGAGGCCCAAACTTTGACGAGCTCGACACTGAGGATGAAGAAGAGCACAGGTTTGTTCCTTCTTGTACTAAATTTTTTTGCGAGTTAAGTACTTTTGCTTATGTTGTATGCCTTTCGGTCACTTGTAGTGCCGAGACTGTGCGACCTCCAACTCCTCCAACCGTGAGAGCCTCGACTCCAGATCAGCCTGAAGCCTCTCCTGTTGCGGCTGAGGTTGTGAAAACAATAGCTACGACCACTTCCGCTGAGGCTGCCAATATTGCGAGTACATCGACTCCGCAAATTGGAACCTCTGCTGCCAAGCCTGCGCCTTGGGTTGAACACGTAAGTGTCTTTTTGTCGAGTCTTCCTTCTGAACCTTATTTGTGTATAGCTTATGTTGGTTTCGTGTGCGTGCAGCCCTTCTACCTCAACCTGGTGGAATCAGGTAAAGCATTTGTCCAGGTTGAAAAGGAGAGGGATAATCTGCGCGCTGTTATGGAGCAGCTCACCCGTAAGTGTCTTGGGTTTCTGTATGTCTTTGCCTTGTCGATTGTGAATGACATCTGTCCATCTATCTCAGGTGACAAGGCAACCGCTGAGTCTCGGGTTAAAGAGCTAGAAGAGGCACTCGCCAAAGAGCGCGCAGAGTCGAAGAAGGCCTTGGATGATGCCAAGGACTCCACCGCTTTGCGCGAGAAGAATTATGCTGAGCGCCTGGCGAGCCTCACCCGAGACGTAGGCGGTGAGTTGAACCTTTCACTTTTTGCCTACTTCTTTTTGCCACTGAATAGTATGTAACATTTTCTGTTAGTTCTGCTTTTTTGAAGGAGCTGTTGGCGCATCGGCACCTGTAGACCAACCGAGTGTCGATTTGTTCCTTGACCGCGCAATCGGCGACCTGGATGTCGTCTCTATCCAAGCCAAGGACGCACTCGCCAAATCTACGAGCACGCTCGGCGCCGTGTTCAAGGATGTGTTCCCATCCAGCCAACCTCCTTCGACTGTGGATGGCTTCGCAGACGTCCTGGGCCCGGGAACTTCGACTATGGCGAACTTTGCTCGCACTTTGATGGTACGCGGCTCAGAGACCACCCTCAAACTCCTTTTAGGTCATGGGATAGAGGGTGACTTCCAAGCCGCCCTATCTGCTTTCCCTCGTAAGCCTGGCGGGAAACTGGTGTCCCTAAAGCATTTGAATGAGCCAGCCGCAAAGTTGGCTGAAACTTTTATGGCCACCATGGAGCGCCGGGCAACAGAGGCCGCCGCTCGTGCGAGTAGGGCTAGGTCAGAGTCAATGTCTGAGAAGTAGGGCAGCCGCGCCTTTGATGTCTTGTAATTAAACTTATGACCATGCGAGTATGCATGAGCTTTTGCTACCTTTGTATGAATTAATGTTCCTTGTTATGATTCTGCTTGTAAAGCTGTGTGTTGTTACTCGCCTAAGCTTTGTGATGAGTTTCTTATGAAACTTTTATGATGCTTGGAACAGAAACGGCCAGTCGCCACTTCATCCAGTTCGTCGCGTCATCATGCCCCTACTCGATCTCGAGCTCAGGCGGCAAATGATGCCGCAGTAATACGTTATATGAAGGCTCGACTCGCGAAACAGGAGCAAGAGCTGGCAAGTGCCCGAAGTGAGCTGGAAAGGATGAGGGCAAGGCTGCTTTACCCACCCAACGGGAGGAGTATGTGCTTGGCGAGATGGAGATCGTGAACAGACAACTCGAGTGTAAGCATGACTGCCTTGATCTTATGAGTTCACGGCCTGTTCTTTTTTGCTCACCAGGGTACCTAAGGGGACTGGAAGGTTTTTAATGAGGCGGCCTGCAGGGTACCTCAAGGAATTCATGCATTAATCGAGCTCTTCCGGTCAACAGGCTCCATTCGAGGCTTTATCACCCAGAAGCTTGTGGATGGCCCCAACGCAACCATGGCATATCTCCGAAGTCAACGTTCAAATTTGCAGCTACGTCCACCCGCGCCTGGATCGTCCTTGTCCCAGTCGAATCTTGACGATACATTCGATCATGCGAGGACATTGGTTGATTGCTATCAAGCGCAACTTATGGCCCTGTTCTTCCAGCAAAGGATGAACCGGAAGATTAGAGTATTTATGTATAGGGAACAGCCCCCGAGCGTAAATTTGCCACTTATACGTAGTGCTTATTTGTTTATATGTATGTATGCAGCCCCGAGTGTATTGAGTGGGGTTTATGAGAAATTACTTAATATAGAACGTGAATTGCACAGCCCCCGAGTGCTCGAGTGGGGCTATGAATTTTATAAGAGTTGAAACTTCAACTTATGCCTGCAAGCTCAGCCCCCGAGTGCTCGATTGGGGTTGAGCAACTTTTTCCTTTGTGTTTAGTGTTATGATCCAGCCCCCGAGCATTCGAGTGTGGCTGGAGTATTATGTTTGAAGGAGCGAAAGCTTTTATGTTATGAGGCAGTTCAGCCCCCGAGCATACGGGTGAGGCTAAGTTTGTGCTGATAAATTATGCAAGTAATGAGCTGGAAAAGTATGAGGAATTTATTGACTATATTCCATTTATGAATGTTAGGCTGCAGGCCGCCTCATTAAAAACCTTCCAGTCCCCTTAGGTACCCTGGTAAGGAAAAGAGCGCGTCTGAAACCTGCAGCCATCCGACATATGAGCTTATTACATTATGCGACTGAGCAACCTAAGCATAGAAACGACGCAGCTGCGCAACGTTCCAAGGATTGTGGGAGAGTTCGCCGGTCTTCGCGTGCTTCAGTCTGTATGCTCCACCGCCAATGACCTCGGTGATGATGAAGGGTCCTTCCCATGGAGAAGCTAATTTATGCACCTTCTTTTGCTTCAGTCGAAGTACCAAGTCACCTGATACGTCTCAAACGTATCTATAATTTTTGATGTTCCATGCTTGTTTTATACCAATTGCTACATGTTTTGCATCTACTTTATATCACTTTTATACATTTTTTGGGACTAACCTATTAACAAGATGCCGAAGTGCCAGTTCCTGTTTTCTGCTGTTTTTGTATTCCAGAAAAGCTAGTCTGGAAATATTCTCGGAATTGGACGAAACTACACGGGGGTCCTATTTTTCCAGAACACACCTGACGGAGCGAAGGAGCAGCAGAGGAGGGCCACCAGGAGGCCACACGCACCTAGGGCGCGGGCCCCCTCTGCCGCGCCCTAGGGTGGTGTGGGCCCCTCGGGGGTCCGCAGCCGCCGCCCTTTCGCCTACTTATTCCCCCCGACGCGAAAACCCTAAGTACCTGAGCAAATATCCACGAAAAGTTCCAGAGACGCCGCCGTCGTCAACCCTAGCTCGGGAGGGTTCAGAACCTCTTCCCGGCACCCTGCCGGAGAGGGGAATCGTCACCGGAGGCTTCTACATCGCCATGCCTGCCTCCGGAGTGATGCGTGAGTAGTTCATCCTTGGACTACGGGTCCATAGCAGTAGCTAGATGGTTGTCTCTCCACTTTGTGCCATCATGTTTAGATCTTGTGAGCTGCCCTACATGATCAAGATCATATTATTGTAATGCTACATGTTGTGTTTGCTGGGATCCGATGAATATTGAATATTATGTCAAGTTGATTATCAATCTATCTTATATGTTATTTAAGATCTTGCATGCTTTCCGTTACTCGTAGATGCTTTGGCCAAGTAGATGCTTGTAACTCCAAGAGAGAGTATTTATGCTAGATAGTGGGTTCATGTCTCCGTTTAACCTGGGACAGTGACAGAAAGTTCTAAGGTTGTGGATGTGCTGTTGCCACTAGGGATAACCTAACGATGCTATGTCCACGGCATATGTGTTTGTTTACATTACGCACTTTACTTAATGCAATTATCCGTTGCTTGCAACTTAATACCAACGGGGGACTCGGATGACAACCCGGCGGTGGATTATTAGTCATAGATGCTGTTGGATAACGTCTATGTATTATGTCGTAATGCCCAATTAAATATCATAGTAGTCAACATGTCATGTATATGCATTGTCATGCGCTCACTATTCGTCAATTGCCCAGCTGTAATTTGTTCACCCAACATGTTAGTTATCTTTTATGGAGAGACACCACTAGTGAACTGTGGACCCCGGTCCATTCTTTTACACTGATTAAACAACCACAAACTGCAAACTGTTCCTTTTTCATTCTCTGCAATTTAATACTCATTTTCCACACCATACGTTTAATCCTTTGTTTTCAGCAAGCCAGTGAGATTGACAACCTCACTGTTTCGTTGGGGCAAAGTAGTTTGATTGTGTTGTGTGCAGATTCCACGTCAACAGTCCAGACTCCCTGCGACAGCTATTTTTCTGGCGCCGTTGACAACCTTCTGAAGAGTTGCTGCTCCTACTGGTTCGATAACCTTGGTTTCTTTCTGAGGGAAAACTTGCTGCTGACTACATCATACCTTCCTCTTGGGGTCTCCCAACGAACGTGTGTTTCACGTCATCAAGCTATTTTTCTGGCGCCGTTGCCGGGGAGACAGCAGTCTTCTGCAAGGGGAGTTTCACGCTTCCAATCTCTTTACTTTGTTTTTGTCTTGCTTAGTTTATTTTATTTTATCTTGTTTGCTTTCAATTATCAAAAACACAAAAAAATTAGTTACTTGCATCTAGTTTACTTTCAAGTTATTTTCTGTACTGTTTTTATTTCTGCTAAAATGAGTACTCCTGAGAACACTAAGTTGTGTGATTTCACTAGCACGAACAACAATGATTTCATATGCACACCTATTGCTCCACCTGCTGCTTCAGCAGAATTTTATGAAATTAAACCTGCACTTTTAAATCTTGTTATGAAAGAGCAATTTTCTGGTGTTAGTACTGATGATGCTGCTGTTCACCTTAATAACTTTGTTGAACTTTGTGAAATGCAAAAGCTCAAGGAAGTAGATGGTGATATTATTAAACTGAAACTTTTTCCTTTCTCCTTGAGAGGACGTGCTAAAGAATGGTTGCTATCTTTGCCTAGAAATAGTATTGATTCATGGACTAAATGCAAAGATGCTTTTATTGGAAAATATTATCCTCCTGCTAAGATTATTTCTTTGAGAAGTAGCATAATGAATTTTAAGCAATTTGATAATGAACATGTTGCTCAAGCATGGGAGAGAATGAAATCATTGGTTAAAAATTGTCCCACTCATGGACTGACTACTTGGATGATCATCCAAACCTTCTATGCAGGATTAAATTTTTCTTCGAGGAATTTATTGGATTCGGCCGCTGGAGGTACCTTTATGTCCATCACTTTGGGTGCTGCAACAAAGCTTCTTGATGATATGATGATTAATTATTCTGAGTGGCACACCGAGAGAGCTCCAACAGGTAAGAAGGTAAATTCTGTTGAGGAAACCTCCTCCTTGAGTGCCAAAATTGATACTATTATGTCTATGCTTGCAAATGGTCAAACACATGTTGATCCAAATAATGTTCCTTTAGCTTCTTTGGTTGCTCAAGAAGAGCATGTTGATGTGAACTTCATTAAAAATAATAATTTCAACAACAATGCTTATAGGAATAATTTTGGTAATAGCAATTATAGGCCCTATCCTTCTAATAGTGGCAATGGTTATGGAAATTCCTATAGTAACTCCTACAATAATAATAAGAGTGTACCCTCTGATCTTGAAGTTATGCTTAAGGATTTTATTAGTACACAAACTGCTTTCAATAAAACTGTTGAGGAGAAATTTGGGAAAATTGATGTGCTTTCCTCTAAAGTTGATAGTCTTGCTCTTGATGTTGACTTATTGAAACTAAAGAACATGCCTCATGATGTTAAAGAGAGCAAAACTCTCAATGCTATACAAGTTAAAATTGATAACAATGTGAGGATGTTAGCTGAATTGCATGCTAGATGGGAAAGAGAGGATGAAATTGCTAGAAAGAATAATATTGCTAGAGTTTATACTATTACTACTTCTGAAAATGCTTCAAACTCAAGTGTTAACAAACCTCCTACCATTAATGGCAAGATAGTTGGTGTTGGTAATGTTTCCACTTCTATTGCAAAATGTCCTAAATTGCCTGATAACTCTGAAACTGTCCTTGATAAAGATGCTGAAATTTCTAGCAATAAGGAAGAGAATAATTCCATTACTTTTGATGATAATGACTTTGATTTTGATGGTTGCAATATTTCTGAAGTAATTAAGTTCTTGCAAAAGCTAGCTAGAAGTCCTAATGCTAGTGCTATAAACATGGCTTTTACTAAACATATTACTAATGCTCTCATGCAAGTTAGGGAAGAGAAATTAAACATGAAGCTTCTATCCCTAGGAAGTTAGAAGATGGTTGGGAGCCCATCATTAAATTGAAATTGAATGACTTTGATTGCAATGCTTTGTGTGACCTTGGTGCTAGTATTTCTGTTATGCCTAAAAGATTATATGATATGCTTGATTTAGCACCTTTGGAAAATTGTTACTTGGATGTTCACCTTGTTGATTCTACTATTAAAAAACCTTTGGGAAGAATTGATGATGTTCTTATCATGGTTAACAACAATTATGTCCCCGTTGATTTTATTGTCTTGGATATTGAGTGCAATCCATCATGCCCTATTGTGCTGGGAAGACCTTTTCTTAGGACTGTAGGTGCTATTATTGATATGAAAGAAGGGAATATAAAATATCAATTTCCTCTCAAGAAAGGTATGGAACACTTTCCTAGGAAGAAGATTAAGCCACCTTATGATTCTATTGTTCGAACAAATTACAATGTTGATGCTTCTTCACTTGGTAATACTTGATGCATGCTTTGTGCCTAGCTAAAAGGCGTTAAAGAAAAGCGCTTATGGGAGGCAACCCATTTTATTTTTCTGCAATTTTTCTTTTATTGAGTCAAGGAGTTTGTTTACTTCTGTAGCAACTCCTTTGTATCTTTATTTTCTCGCATTGTTGTGCCAAGAGTAGCCTCTAATGATAAGATGATGCTTAATTTTGATTGCTGCGCAGAAACAGATTTTTGCTGTTCACTGTACGAAATTCCTAAAATCACCAGATTGTTAATTAAATCTGAAATTTTTGTGCGTAATCTTTATGAATGTCTGAAACTTTCATTAGTTCAGAGTTTCTCGATCTGAGCGTCGTAAGTGCCTCGAAAAAATTCGTCTTTGCGGACTGTTCTGTTTTAGACAGATTATGCCTTTTTATTTTTGCATTCTCTCTTTTACTAGTGTTGAGTGAAATTCTTTTTTGGGTGGAAGAGCTTCACATAACATCAGTGGCTGTAGCTAATGTTTAAAGTAACAAATCATATTGCGTCTTTATAGAACATGTGAATTTTTGATTATGCACTAACCCTCTAATGAGATCTACTTTGAGTTTGGTGTGACGGAAGTTTTCAAGGGTCAAGAGAGAAGGATGATATAATAGGATCAAGAAGAGTGAAGAGCTTAAGCTTGGGGAGGCTCCCATGGATCTCCCCAGCATATTTCAAGAAGACTCAAAGCGGCATCCCCTTCTTCATCGTCAAAATTATCAGGTCATCTCTAGTGAAACTATATTTTAATTCTTTCACATCATATGTGCTTTTCTTGGAGCGTCTGTGTGCTTTTATTTTCAGTATTGCACTTTTATTTTCAATAAAGCTTGACTGGACCCTAGCATTCTTGATTGGGAGAGAGACACGCTCCGCTTTTTCATGAGAATACTCCTATTCTTCACTTATATTTGTTGAGTATTCATATCTAGCGCTGTTCAGCTTTTAGCTCTTGTTTTCATGTATCTCTTGTCAGAGCTATTAGCTTTCTTTTGTAGAAAGTACTCTCTTGCTTCACTTATATTTGTTTGGAGAGTTGATGAAATAAATTGATTGGTGTTTGGTTGGTTCAGAAAATGTTGCATGTGGTAATTGGTATAAGGAAAAACTTGCTTAATCTTGTAGATCACTAAAATGGATAACTTGATGCTTGTCAATTGTTTTGAGTTAACAAGTAGATCATGATTAAATTGTGCATCACATGAGTTAAGCCTATTAGTGAAGAACTACCGTAAAGCTTGTTGAAAATTTGGTTTGCATCGGTGGTACCTCTAAGGTCTAGATATTTTCTAATAACAGGGTTTGGTTAACAAGGAAGACGGTATGAAGTCTTATAACGTTTGCAATATGTTTGTCATATAAAACTTGGTGTACGGGTTGATATTCTTGTTTGCTTACATAACCTTGCTAGCCTAAACTCTGTACTGAGAGGGAATGCTTCTCGTGCATCCAAATCCTTGAGCCAAAATCCATGCCATTTGTGTCCACCATAACTACCTATATGTGGTATTTCCTTGCCACTCCAAGTAAATTTTTCATGTGCTACCTTTAAATTATTCAAAATGTTATTATTCCCTTTTTGTGTCAATGTTTACTAGCTCATGAGGAATTAGTGTGGTTATTCTTTATTCTATTTGTCGAGTGGACTTTTACACCTGGACTAGTGGCATATACATCCGCTTATCCAATAACTTGCAAAAAGAGCTGGCAACGGGGTGCCCAGTCCCAATTAATTACAACTTTAACCAATTAATTCTCTTCACACTTTTGCCCTGATTCATCAGTAAGCAATGACAAACAGTGAAATACCTGAATGTGTGTAAACCAAAGAGAAAGAGGGATGATCTGCCTTGCTGGTAGAAATAACGTCCTTCATGGGAGCCGCTCTTAAAAGTCCGTTCGACAGGTAGAATACTGTTCTCACCCGCTACCATTCGTTGACAATTAACAAACACCTCTCAAAAATAGATACTCCTCCATGGTATGTGATTGATGGAAGGCACCCGAGGATTCGGTTAGCCATGGCTTGTGTTAGCAAGGTTGGGAGGAGTATCAAATATTTTATGCAATCTCTATATGCTTTCAAAAACCTAAAAGCTCTAGCACATGATTTAATCCCTGCTTCCCTCTGCGAAGGGCCTTTCTTTTACTTTTATGTTGAGTCAGTTTTCCTATTCTTTCTGTCTTCCACAAGCAAACACTAGTGTCAACTTTGTTACAACATGCGTTATATGCAATGTATTGGACTTGTTATACTACTTTGTGTTGACAATATCCATGAGATAAATATGTTGAAAGTTGAAGCAAATGCTGAAACTAAATTCTTCCTTTGTGTTGATTAAATACCTTTTGTTAGAAACTATTGCTTTATGAGTTAACACTTATGCAAAACTGTTTGATGCTTGTCTCGAAAGTACTATTCATGAAAACGTTTAGCTTGTGTGATTCATTGTTTACTCATTATCTATTTGGTAGCAAATTATAGACCATTGACTTGGATCACTTCATTCATTTACATGTGCCTTGCAATATTATATGATCAAGATTATGATAGTAGCATGTCACCTCAAAAATTATTTTGTTTTTATCGTTTACCTACTCGAGGACGAGTAGGAACTAAGCTTGGGGATGCTGATACGTCTCAAACGTATCTATAATTTTTGATGTTCCATGCTTGTTTTATACCAATTGCTACATGTTTTGCATCTACTTTATATCACTTTTATACATTTTTTGGGACTAACCTATTAACAAGATGCCGAAGTGCCAGTTCCTGTTTTCTGCTGTTTTTGTATTCCAGAAAAGCTAGTCTGGAAATATTCTCGGAATTGGACGAAACTACACGGGGGTCCCTATTTTTCCAGAACACACCTGACGGAGCGAAGGAGCAGCAGAGGAGGGCCACCAGGAGGCCACACGCACCTAGGGCGCGGGCCCCCCTCTGCCGCGCCCTAGGGTGGTGTGGGCCCCTCGGGGGTCCGCAGCCGCCGCCCTTTCGCCTACTTATTCCCCCCGACGCGAAAACCCTAAGTACCTGAGCAAATATCCACGAAAAGTTCCAGAGACGCCGCCGTCGTCAACCCTAGCTCGGGAGGGTTCAGAACCTCTTCCCGGCACCCTGCCGGAGAGGGGAATCGTCACCGGAGGCTTCTACATCGCCATGCCTGCCTCCGGAGTGATGCGTGAGTAGTTCATCCTTGGACTACGGGTCCATAGCAGTAGCTAGATGGTTGTCTCTCCACTTTGTGCCATCATGTTTAGATCTTGTGAGCTGCCCTACATGATCAAGATCATATTATTGTAATGCTACATGTTGTGTTTGCTGGGATCCGATGAATATTGAATATTATGTCAAGTTGATTATCAATCTATCTTATATGTTATTTAAGATCTTGCATGCTTTCCGTTACTCGTAGATGCTTTGGCCAAGTAGATGCTTGTAACTCCAAGAGAGAGTATTTATGCTAGATAGTGGGTTCATGTCTCCGTTTAACCTGGGACAGTGACAGAAAGTTCTAAGGTTGTGGATGTGCTGTTGCCACTAGGGATAACCTAACGATGCTATGTCCACGGCATATGTGTTTGTTTACATTACGCACTTTACTTAATGCAATTATCCGTTGCTTGCAACTTAATACCAACGGGGGACTCGGATGACAACCCGGCGGTGGATTATTAGTCATAGATGCTGTTGGATAACGATCTATGTATTATGTCGTAATGCCCAATTAAATATCATAGTAGTCAACATGTCATGTATATGCATTGTCATGCGCTCACTATTCGTCAATTGCCCAGCTGTAATTTGTTCACCCAACATGTTAGTTATCTTTTATGGAGAGACACCACTAGTGAACTGTGGACCCCGGTCCATTCTTTTACACTGATTAAACAACCACAAACTGCAAACTGTTCCTTTTTCATTCTCTGCAATTTAATACTCATTTTCCACACCATACGTTTAATCCTTTGTTTTCAGCAAGCCAGTGAGATTGACAACCTCACTGTTTCGTTGGGGCAAAGTAGTTTGATTGTGTTGTGTGCAGATTCCACGTCAACAGTCCAGACTCCCTGCGACAGCTATTTTTCTGGCGCCGTTGACAACCTTCTGAAGAGTTGCTGCTCCTACTGGTTCGATAACCTTGGTTTCTTTCTGAGGGAAAACTTGCTGCTGACTACATCATACCTTCCTCTTGGGGTCTCCCAACGAACGTGTGTTTCACGTCATCATCACCCACCTCGAAGGACCTGGTACGCAGTCGACGACTGTGGTAGTTGCGTAGATCTTGCTGGTAGACAGCTGTGCGTGCTAGCGCCGTGTTGCGTGCTTCTTCAAGCAAATCGACTGCATCTTCGAGTGCTTCATCTGCATCTTCTTCATTGTATGCTTCGACCCTTGGTGCGTTGAACCTTACGTCTGATGGCAGGATTGCCTCTGCGCCGTAGACCATGAAGAATGGAGTGAATTGCGTTGAGGCGTTGGGTGTTGTGCGTAGGCTCCATAGCACAGACGGGAGCTCTTCTACCCAAGCACCCGCAGCCCTTTTGAGTGGCACCAGGAGGCGCTTCTTGATTCCACTCGTCACAAGCCCATTGGCCTTTTCGACTTGGCCGTTTGATTGCGGGTGCGCCACAGATGCATAATTGAGCGTGATATCTTGCTCTTTGCAGAAGGATTTGAATTCCTCAGCCGTGAAGTTTGTACCGTTGTCAGTGATGATGCTACTTGGCACACCAAAGCGGTATATGATGGATTTTATGAAATTGACTGCTGTAGTGGCAGTCGAACTTGTGATGGGTACTGCTTCAATCCACTTGGTGAACTTGTCGACCGCCACCAGAAGGTGAGTATGCCCTCCATGGGAGGATTTTTTGAGTGGCCCAACCATATCGAGCCCCCACTGGGCGAAAGGCCAGGCCAATGGTATTGTCTTCAACGCCGATGCGGGTGCGTGCGGCTTTGTGGCGAATTTTTGGCAGCCGATGCACCTTTTGACTATGTCCTCCGCGTCTTTGAGTGCTGTGGGCCAGTAGAAGCCTGCGCGAAAGGCTTTGGCTACGAGTGATCGACTGCTGGCGTGATGCCCGCAAGTACCTGCATGAATATCACGAAGGATGGCTTGGCCATCTTCAAATGCTATGCAACGCTGGAACATACCTGATATGCTGCGTTTGTAAAGTTCACCGTTGATGACAGTGTATGCTTTAGATCGTCGAGTGACGCGTCTTGACTCTGTGAAGTCTTCGGGTACCTCGCCGCGGAGTATGTATGCGAGGAAGGGTTGAGTCCAAGTTGGCTCGATGAGGAGTACCTCGACTGGTGGGTCCTCTGTGCTAGGTGTTTTGCTCTTGGCTGGTGCGGCTGATGCAGGAGTTGCCGCTTCTTTTTGATTGATCTGTGCTCGATGCGCTCGAAGAAGACACCAGGTGGCACTGGTGCTTTGGTCGCACCAATGTTGGCTAACTTATCTGCTTCTTCATTGCTCTCACGCCCTATGTGCCGCAACTCGCAGCCTTCGAAGCTGCCCTCCATGATGTTGTACAGGTCACGGTAGGCAATCATGTTATCTGCGATTGCGTCACAGCCTTCATTGTTTGCTGCACCACCAGATTCGAGTCGCCGTAGATCATCAGTCGAGTGCACCCGAGGGCTTTGGCCATCCTCATGCCATGGATCAGGCCTCATATTCTGCTTCGTTATTGGATGGGAACTCGAATCCCATTTGCAGGATGTAGCGGAGCTTGTCGCCTTTTGGTGATATGAGGATGACACCTGCGCCTGCGCCTTCGTTTTTCTTCGAGCCATCAAAGTACATAGTCCAGGAATTGGACACATCTGGTGCTCCTGGGAGCTGAGCTTCAATCCACTCGGTGTGGAAGTCGGGTAAAACTTGTGCTTTGATGGCCTTCGGGTAATCATACTTGATGTCTCTTGGTGCTAGCTCGATGAGCCATTTTGCTACTCGCCCAGTTGCATTGGGGTTTGTGAGGATGTCCCCGATCCCTGAAGTGCTGATTACAGTGATCGGGTGCTCGGAGAAGTAATGCGTCAGCTTCCTTGAGGACATGAACACGGCGTATGCCAGCTTCTGATAGTGCGGGTACCGCTGCTTTGATGTGGAGAGCACTTCACTCAAGTAATAGACTGGACGTTGTATGCTTTGGGCGTGTCCCTCCTCTCTGCGTTCGACCACTAGAACAGTGCTCACCACCCTGTTAGTTGCAGAGACATATAGGTATAGTGGCTCGCGTTCCCTTGGTGCTACGAGGATTGGAGGGCTTGTGAGGACTCGCTTGAGGTCCGTGAAGGCTGCTTCGGCTTCTGGCGTCCACTCGAATTATCTGCTTCTTCATCAGTCGATAGAACGGGAGTGCTTTTTCGCCTAGCTTGCTGATGAATCGACTGAGTGCTGCTACTCTACCCGCCAACTTTTGCACGTCGTGGAGCTTTGAAGGCCTTTGCATCGTCAAGATGGCCTGTATTTTCTCCGGGTCCGCCTCGATTCCTCGAGCTGAGACTAGATACCCGAGGAGTTGCCCGGCTGGCACGCCGAACGTGCACTTCTTCGGGTTGAGCTTGATGTGGAAGCGTTTGAGGTTTGCGAATGTCTCTCGCAAGTCATCGAGTAGTGTGTTTTCCTCTCTTGTGGTGATGACGATGTCATCTACATAGACCTGGACGTTTCGCCCAATTGCTTCTTGAGGCAATCTTGCATCATGCGCTGATAGGTTGCGCCTGCGTTCTTGAGCCCGAAAGGCATTGTGGTGTAGCAGTAGACCCCGAGTGGGGTTATGAACGCCGTTTTCTCTTCATCTCTTCCTTCATCCTTATCTGGTGGTAACCCGAGTAAGCATCCAGGAAGGACAAGCGAGCGCACCCGGCGGTGGAGTCGACGATCTGGTCGATTCGAGGTAGTGGAAAGTGATCCTTTGGACACACTTATTGAGTGCTGTAAAATCTACGCACATCCGAAGGATATCTGTGTGCTTCTTCTCTACGAGTACGGGGTTGGCCACCCATTGTGATTTCTTGATCTCTCTGATGAATCCTGCTGCGAGTAGCCTGTCGACTTCGGCTTCGACTGCAGTTCTTTTTGGGCCGGATATGCGGCGCATTGTTTGCTTGACTGGTTTAGCATCTGGAAGTAGCTGGAGAGAGTGCTCGGCGAATTCCCTGGGAATACCTGGCATGTCTGCTGGACACCATGCAAATATATCCCAGTTCTCACGGAGGAATTCGACGAGCGCGCTTTCCTATGCGATAGGCAGACTCGACGAGACATTGACTGTCTTGGTCGGGTCAGTCGGGTGCACCTGATGCGATCTTGTGTCATTGGTGGCATTGAATGCTCTGTCGACTGCCACCTTTTTGTGCTCTGGCATAAGTGTTCGATCGTTGGAGACCGCTAGATCAGCGAGTGTTGCTTCCATGCCAAACATCTCAGAGATTTTGCTGAATTCTCGTCACAAGAGTCAGACTTTTGGAAGTTCCCCTTGACTGTGATTACTCCTTTTGGTCCAGGCATCTTCAGCTGGAGGTATGCGTAATGTGGCACCGCCATGAATCGAGCGAACGTCGGGCGTCCAAGTATAGCATGGTATTGTGACTTCCAGTCGACCACTTCGAACTCAATCGACTCTGTCCTGAAGTGGTGCTTGTCCCCGAACGTTACGTCGAGTTGTATGGTGCCTCTGGGCTTATTGCTTTCCCTGGAACGATACCGTGGAAGGTATTTGAGGATCTTGGCAGGTTTTCGACTGACCTGTTCATTTTGCGGAGCGTATCTGCGAAGATGATGTTTATGCCGCTCCCACCATCCATGAAGACCTTGGACATGGCGTAGCCTCCAATTTGCGCGTCGAGTACCAGAGCAGAGTGCCCTGGGCGAACAACCGATGGAGGGTGGTCCTCTTTGCTGAAGCTTATTGTAGTTTCGGCTCCTTCAATATTCTGTTACGCAGGAGGTGACATGACCGCCATGTTTACTTGTCGAGTGCGAAGTTTTTGCTCCCTGTTGGAAGGTCGACCTTTCTGTATCATGTACATCTGCCCTTGGGGTGGAGGGTACTGTGGCTCGTCCACCCGAGGTATGTGCTGTATGGCACCCGCGAGGTTTCCGCCTGCAGCAGGCTGTGGTGGTGGAGGTGGTGCCATCAGAACAGGCACGTTGTTTGGCTGAGGCACGGGTGCAGGTGCTTGTGCGGCTGCTGCCTTTCTGCGATTTACGTAATCAGTCGCCATTTGGTCGAACTCCCTGCAGTTTCTCATCGAGTGATTGGATCGCAGTTTTCCGTCGTCCCCCTTGTACAGGTGGAATCTGCAATCAGCGTCCATCTTTTCTTCGAATGATCGCTCAGATTGTGCCCGTGACTTGCCAGTCCTTCCTCTTGTAGCTATCACTGCGTTGGCCGCGGTCTCGGCTGTCTCGACGATCATCTCGACTGTCTCGTCGATCATCTCGACTGTCTCGCCGATCTTCCGATCGTCGGTCGCTTCTGTCCTGGTCATTGCGGGGTGTGGAGAACCCAGCCGCCATGAATTCGGGTCTGTCATCGTCGTAGTGACGTTTTGAACGTTTGCGCCTTCGGTCGTCTCTGTACGAGTCTCTGCGGCTTCGACTGCCGCTTTCATGATTGTCACGGGGTGAGGACCCGCGTGTGGTGCGCGCCATGTCCTCTCCGTCTGCCCACTCAGTCGCGGTCATCAAGAGGCTAGCCACAGAGGTTGGCTTTTTGCGACCGAGTGCTTCTTTGAGATCTCCTGGCGAGTCCCATTATGAAAGCATCCATGGCCATGTCTCTGAAATTACCCGACTGAGTTGCGTATCTCAGTCCATCGTCTGATGTATGACCTCAACGTTTCGTCTGAACGTTGCACGCAGGCCCGCAGCTCCTCGAACGTTTTTGGGCGCTCACATAGAGGCTCGAAGTTTTTGATGAAGTCATCGCGGAAGTGATCCCACGAGTCGTACTTTGATGAAGGTAGGGCCTTGAGCCAGTCGCGGGCTGTGCCTTCGAGCATCAGTCGTATGTATTGCATGGCCGTGGTGTTTGTTCCTCGCTGGCACGCGACAGCCAGCCTGTAGTCTTCCAGCCACCCAGAAGGTTCCTGTCGACCCGTGTACTTGGGCTGTTCAGATGTGAGTTTGAACCCTTTGGGCATCCGTGTCTCGCGGACGCGTCGAGTGAAGCACAGAGCTCCATGTGGCTCGGGATCTCGATCAGAGTATGAGTCGCTACTGTAAGATCTGCGTGATCTGCTCTGGACCTGCGCCTACGTGAGCCGCTTCTTTCCTTCGAGTGGTGGCGGCGACCACTGTGATTATGCTCTTCCCGATGCGCGTCGACTAGGGCACGGTCTCGACTCCCACCTGGAGTTTTTGGAATTTGGCGTATGGCCTTCGCCGCTAAGGCGAGTGATTTGATCTGCTGGCGATGCAGTTTTGCATTGGGGTCATCAGCTGGAGGTTTGATTGCCTCCAGGTATGCTGCAGCGGTGTAGAGAGCACCTGCTGCTGTTTTGGGCACCGGCAGTCCTTCCTCGTCGTATGTCATGAAGGAGTTGCCTAAGTTGCGGGTGAGTGCCGCCTTCTCGCCTGGCGAGAGGTGTGACAACCTTGATCTGGGTCTTGTGTCTGCTCGCCCGGTGGAGCTCAGGGAGAGCTGTCTTCTGCGCACTCGACAAGCTAGCTTGCTTTTTGCGTTCTTCGAGTGTTGCTCTTATCTGCTTCAGTCGAAGTGACTCCTGCCAGTTGAAGTACTGGAAGGTCAACATCTCTTCTTGTGTTGCGTCTGCTGGCATCATTGTGCACTCCTTGATGACTTTATCTGCTTTTGCTGCCATCTCAGCAGTGATTGTGAGAGTTGTGACTCCATCTGGCATAGTAACTGTGCACGGGAATTCTGTAGGCCTGCGACTGGCCGCAGTGTCTGATGTTTCTGCGGCGATGGCAACGTAGACCTGCTGTGGTATGACCCGAGGGTATGTGTATGTACTTTCGAGTCCCGTCATGGACTCGACATCTTCATCGAGGCTCATGTCTGAGCCTGTATGTTCATCGAGTGGTCCGTCTGGACGGATCTCGCAGTCGACGCCTTCGTCGCCTATGCTCATCTCGGCGTCTGCGAGGTTGTTATGGATCTCGAAGTCGAGGTTGTTGTTGGCGCAGATCTCGGAGTCGACGTGGTTGTCGATATGAGTTTCGGTTCGTCGAAGTCGCTGAGGGAGATCCCGCAGTCGAAACTATCCTCGAGTGGGAGATCCAGCTCGGGATCGTTTGTGCGATATGCTGATTCGACCTCCTCGCCCTGGAGTTCTGCAATGAGCTCGCGCATCTCTCGTGTGGACATGGTTGTTGCAGACGAACAAGCTTGGAGGTCGACGATGGTGTGGACACAGTTGAGGGATCCGCAGTTGAAGGAGCCGCAACCGACGGAGCCTCGGGTGCGGGAGTCGCGAGTTGGCGTGGATCCGTCAAGTCCTGCACACCAAGCTTGTTGACGAAAAAATTGAACGAACCAACGGTTAAACCCAAACCTGACTCGAGATCGGAGAAGGCCTCCTGGAATCCTGGCGAGTGTGGCTCGAAATCCATCAGAGGATCCGATGTGCTTTTTGCGGGTGAAGCTGGCGTGTCGCCGTTTGTCGAGTGAGCCGGCGAGTTGCCGTGTGCTGCCTGAATCGGCGAGTTCTGGTTTGTCGATGCAGCCGGCGAGTTGCCGTTTGTAGATCCGATCGGCGAGTCGCCGTTTTCCGATGGAACCGAAGAAACCGCGAGTCCAGCACTATTCTTTCCCACAGACGGCGCCAATTGACGAGGTGTACCCTCATCAAATCCCATGGTTAAGGACCTAGGGTTGAGATTATGGAGAGAGAACGTGGTAGTACTGGTAGTTTCGTCGGCTGACAAGCAGAGGCAAAGATTTACCCAGGTTCAGGCCCCTCGGGTGGAGGTAAAGACCCTACTTCCTGCTTGTCTGGTATTGATTGTGGATTATGCGATTACAGGAGAGCTCCTGCGAGATGACGATCTCGCAAGAGCTTTGGTGGTTCGAGTATGGCTTGGTCCCAGATCGGTACCCCTCCCAGCCTTTAAATAGGCTGGGTCTCGGGAGTTTGTAACCGACCTAGTTTACACGTAAGGAAAGTCTAAACCGACTATGCCTATGTCTAATCTTGGAGGGCACTCCATCTTTTGGGCCTCTTGTCTTGGTCTTCGAGTAGGCTCTTCGATATTGGGCCTTAGTCGTTACGTGCACCAGGTACCCTCATGATAGGGTACCCGATATGTATACCCATGTCAGACAGAATCTGTCCAGAAAAACAGCAGCAGCAAAACGTATTTTTCTACCCTACTTAATTTTGTCAAAAAATTCCGAAAACATTCATGCATGCAGAGGATGAAACGTTTCTATTATAGTTCAAATATGAGCTCATTCGGAGTTACAGAATAAGAATTAAAAATCATACCGTGCACAGATTCGTGCAGGAATAAAATCTCCGAACGCTATAAGCAACTTTTTCACACCAAAATGAGTAAAACTTGGCACTTTATTAAAAATTCTAGAAACTAAACTATACACTAAGTCTCTTGTTACAGCAAGAGGACACAAACAAAATCACAAAATAAAAACAACCGGGTTGCCTCCCGTAAAGCGCTTTCTTTATAGCCATATAGCTAGGCTTTTTACTTGATGTTTATTGTGGACGAAGCTCATGAGGGAGCTTGAACTTTGGCGTGTCCCTCTTCCTTGGAAGTGTTCCATGCACTTCTTGTGTGGAAACTGAAACTTCACATTCCCTTCTTTTGAATCAATGATAGCACCTGTAGTACGAAGAAAAGGTCTTCCAAGAATAATTGGACTAGAGGTTTTATTCCCCATATCCATGATTAGAAAATCACAGGCACAAATGTCATATGTAACTCTACCATAACATCACTTACTTTTCCTAAAGCATGTTTAATGGAATCATCAGCAAGTGCAAGTTCAATAGAGCATTTTTCAAGATTTTTCAATTCAAGTACTTCATATAGTTCTTTAGATAAAACAGAGACACTAGATCCTAGATCAAGTATAGCATGGTGTGTCTCTTTTCCAATGGTTACTAGGACTTTGGGAATCCATATATCCCCAAGCTTAGGTGGTATCATAGCCTCTTGGTTGTACCTAGCAATCTTTTCTTTTAAGACATGATTAGCAATATAAGAACCAAAACCAGCTTGGTTAGAGTTGATGGAAGGATCACTTGCAAATTTTTGTAAGATAGATATTAATTCATGCAAGCTACAATTCTCTAAGTCAAGCAATGGATCCTTTACTTCACTAAGCATTTTAACTTCCTCAACTTTCTCTCTTTCATTACCATAATAGTTTCCTTAGCAATTCTCTCTTGCTCATGAATATGTTCCCAAGATTTATTTATAACCTCTTGACAATATTTAATTGTTTCCTCATGTTTTTGAGCTATAATGGTGTTCTTTAATGAGGAAACTTCCTTAGTGAGCTGATCTACCCTTTCAAACAAAGAGTCTTGTTTTTCAAACTTAGATATAAATTCCTTATTAAGCTCCTTTTGAGTAGATATAAATGATCTAATGGTGTTTTCCAAATCACTAGAAACATTACTACTAGTGGCATATTTGTTTGGCACATATGGGGGTTTATTATAAGAGTTATAATTGTTGTTACCATACCCATTATTACCATAGTTCCTAATGAAGTTGACATCAATATTTTCAGGATTATTACCAACTAATTCTTGCAAAGGCACATTTTCAATATTTTGTTTATTAATGAAAGCAAGAATAGTATCCATTTTAGATGACAAATCATTTGTTTCTTCTATGGAGTTCACTTTCTTAGAAGGATTAGGTGCTCTATCAGTATGCCATTGACTATAGTTTTGCAAAATACTTTCCAATATGTTCTTAGCTTCTACTATAGTTTTTCCCATAAACGCACCTCCAGCAGCAGAATCAAGAATATTTCTAGACATGTAATTTAGACCATTGTAAAAAGAGTGTAATATGGTCCATTCGTTGACCCCATGTGATGGACAAGTTCTAAGCATAAGTTTAATCCTATCCCAAGCCATAGCAACATGTTCATTTTCATTTTGCCTAAAAGAAAGAATGTTGTTTCTATTTTGCAAAATTTTAACAGGAGGATAGTATTTCTTAATGAAAGCTTCTTTTAAATCATCCCAAGTTTTAATGCTATCAATAGGTAATGAATGCAGCCACTCTTTAGCTTTTCCTCTAAGTGAGAAAGGAAATAACTTCAGTTTTAGAATATCACTTTCCACATTTTTAAATTTCTGCATGTCACATATTTCAACAAAATCATGAAGATGCATAGAGGCATCCTCCATAGCACTACCGCCAAATTGTTCCCTAGTTATCAAGTTCAACAAACTAGGACTTACTTCATAACTATCAGCATTTATCTTAGGTGTGGCAATGGGCCTAGCAATAAATTGATCATTTGGAGTGTTTGTGTAATCACACAACTTAGTTCTTTCTCCCATTTTAGCAAGTTTTTATGTGTTTTTTAATTTTTTATGCAAAACTGAAAATAAATATGCAAACCGAACTTAAAATGCAAGACAATGACAAAACAAGATAAATTGCTTTGAAGGTAAAGATGGATAAGATGATGCTCACGTAGGTGCAACCTCCCCAAGCTTAGGTGTTAGCACAAGTTGGTGATGAAGTTGACTTGGTGAGATATCCTTGGATAAACCTTTCAGCAATGATTCCCCGGCAACGGCGCCAGAAAACAGTCTTGATGGCCCTTCACGTAGTTACCTGCGTGAAAAGTAAATGGGTTAGGTTGAGACTCCAAGTGCAGAGTGTGTAGTAAGTGGAAGACGTGTTTTCCCCACGAGGGGTGACTCGAGGGTTTAATATCGAACTCTCGGGGAATCAGTAGTGAAGATTTATTTTTCCTATCCTTCTTTTGGTTACCTACAAAACAAAGTAAATGTTTTGGTCCTCAACCTCACCTAGTGGTTGTCAAGCACAAGGTGTGAGAATGATATCAAGATAATATGCAATGCAAACAAGAAATAAATATGCAATGGTGGTAAATAAATATGCAAGGATGGTGGTAGCAATGATAAATGATATTTTTGGGTTTTATATGATGAATGCAAGATGTAAAAGTGTTTTTGTATTTTCGGATTTTTAAATGGCAGAAAATGGAAAAGTGGTAAAAGTGGTTGGAAAGGTGTTTCTTATGATTAAAAATGGACCGGGGTTCATGGTTTCACAAATGCACTCTCTCTTTAATAAAGTGGTAGACAATGGAACACTAGAGTTGACATATGAGATTGCAACACAACAGTTTAATGACAAGTTATAATTATATGGGCATCACGTCCTAACATAGAGACCTTTTGGTTATTAGTCTCTTTTATACTCCACCAAGATGCGAACTAAATCATAACACCTCAGTAATTAAGATAACTCAGAGTATAGCAATAAGTATCATGACATGAAGTTAAAATAAGAACATGCTAGATCTAGTCATGGAGTAGTGGCAATGGTCACACCCACATCTCCGGTAGCATGGTATTTCTTTTTATCCCTAGTGAGGCAACAAAGTAAGGTAGAGATACCCAAGTGGATCGCAGAACTTTCTCTCACGTTCACTGCACTAGCCACCCCCCGTTACTCCAACTAATGCACACGTTCCCCCTCACACGCTCTCATAAACATGCTTGATCATGACAAGTAAATAAGAACGGGGTACATAATATGCATCTACTTTCATAACTGAAACAAAACCATTGCAATCTCAAACATATATTAACTCATAAAAAGATCCACCACAAAGGTATTACATAGATGACCGTAATCATGTTCAGCAGCTCATACGGTACTAATTAGTGAAGCTCAAGAGAGAGAGATACATAAGTTACTTCCATCCAGAGGTGGACTACTCCCTCTTCATCATGGAGACGGTGGAGAAGTCGTTGGAGAAGATGGAGACCACGCCGGCAGCGCCCCGCCGGAGTTTTCCCCCTCCAATCTGCAACTCCGGGTCTTTGTTTCAGTGTTTCTGTGTTTCGGCGGCGCTCCTCCAGAGAACGTCGGGAGACTATTTTTATTGGCGGTTTTAGGTCAAGACAGAGTCGGTGGAGGAAAGATCGACGACAACGGAGCTCCGAGGGCCAAAAGGGGGGTCCCACGCGGCCAGGTACATGGGCCACATGGGCCCACTTATCTGGGCCCTCGGGCCTCCGCTTGTTTGCTTCCTTCGCTCCCACGCTTTGTTCCTTCCAAAAACCGATGCTCGTAAATTTTCAGGTCATTTGGACGTCGTTTGGGTCCCTGAAACATTAAAATATGGAAATAGGGTTTTCTGCCTGTGCAGGGTTAATTCCATAAAAAATAGGAAACATATCAAATATTCCCAAAATCATTATAAAACATTGATATAACCCTTATATGATGCAAATATGACTGGAATATAAGTAAAAATAATGCAAAGTTCATGTATGCATTTTACATGCATCACCAGGCCAGAAGGTTGTTGCCCCACCTTCCTGCAGCATATGCGTGGGCGGGGACGAGGTAATCTAGCCGCTGCCGCTGTCAGAGGAGACGAGGACAGCGGCAGGTCAAGAGCTTCTCCGGGACAAAAAGAAGTGTCCCAGCGCGGACCGATAAACATATCCGGGGCATCACCGTGGAGACTATCAACGGGAGCGGCGAGTCTTGAGTTGACGGTAGCAATGATGGACTAGGCGACAGCACCGGCGAGGACGAGGGGACTCTCTGGATTGATATAGGGTGAGAGGTGGGGGGCTTGTGTGTCTGTTGATTGGGCCCTGTGGACAAAGGAGGACAAAGGGCGGACGGGGACGCTATCCATTTGCCCAAATTTAGGTCAAATTTTGGGCAAAATGGACATGTCCGCTCTCGCCGGTTCGTTTGCGGTGGGCCATTGGAACCAGCCCCCTGTCCGTTCGGACAGAAACGGACCTTATCAGTCCTTTTTGTCCATGTCACCCAACGGGGCAACCCTATTTGGTCATTATGATCAATTGGTATTTATTTAATCAAAATGAGATAGCAAATGTGTCAAGCAAATAATAGCAATATCAAAATAATATTATGACATCCTTCCATTCAACATTGTACCAAAAGAATCCCATGAACCTTGCAGCAGACAAATAAACAATGATCACACATCTCGATTGATAATGAATTTTTGTTCTTATTAAACTAAGCACTTTTGTTAGGGATATGTCGCTCATATAGCTCTTTTCTTTACCTCCATCTCCTTGCCTCTTGACCGTGTATTGGTCTCATAAATCTCAAACTTCTTATATTTTACTCCCTCCGATCCGAATTTTGTGTCGCTAGCCCTGTACAAATCTAAACCAGCCATAGGTCACTTTCCACGACATTTATTCCGGATAAGAGGGAGTATTTAAAAAACTCTTCATTGTCTCTTCTTTCTCACTTGACACCTCCTTGGATATTATGAACTCCTTAAATGTTATCTTCCAATATGATCGTCGAAATATAACGCTTCGCGTCTCACGTGAATTTGATCCTCCCGTTCAGCATGTTCCCAATTGGGGCGTCGTCCTCAAGGTCAACAGACGATGCCCCCCCTCCCCACCCCACCACCACCAGAATTTTGAGTGATGCATAGAGGCGTTTTCAACTATTGACAATCTTTGATTGCCATCGAACAATGGGTGAATGTAAATGCCTTACCCCCCATGTCGGTGTTTGAAGGTATCAAAAATTTGAAACACCTATACATGTATAGATGAAACCAAGAAGATACATTCATATGTATAGGAGGGCGATATATACTCATATGAAGAAGGAAGAAAAAAAAATGCCTTACACCTATGTTGGGCTTTGAAGGTATTCAAATCTTGAAACATCTACATGTATAGATAAAACCAGCAAGATACATTCATATGTATAGGAGGGTGATATATACTTATATGAAGACGGAAGAAGGGTATGAAAATATACCATGTCCGTAACGCCAGTGCCACTCACGGCCTGGCCAATGACGTGATCATACGAACCACTTAATTTGTTGCACTATGCTTGTGGTTCTTTCAGGGCTCTCAGGGGGCTTTGTGCATTTTGCAGGGGTCTCTTTGTAATTTCTTTGTTTCGTTGGACCTGTTTGTAAGATGCTTTGAGTTTCCTGAATATAAGTGTCGGATCCTTTCCTCAAAAAAAAAAAAAGCTCGACATCGTTTGCAGTGACGCAAGCTCGACCTCAAACTTTCTTTGTTTATGGAAGAAGTCATTCTTTCCAAGAAGCTCCACTTTTTTGCTCGGCACCCGTAATTTGATCTTGTCCAGTTTCCATCAACATCTCGCAAATCATCTTATCCTCCTCCTCTGTGTATGTCCCGATCCTCACGCTTTGCCGCCCCTTTTGTCACCGGCCTTGTGTAGTGAGATCATTGTCGATGTGAATAACCTCATATTGAGTATCTTGGCCACCATATGTTGAGTCCGTTGGACAACCTCAATGAGTATGTACGGATCAGATTTACGGTGGAAATGCAGCCAGGGGGACCAAAGGTGACCGGGCAGAGTGTAGTTCTTGTCCGCCACCACCCCACACGCAGCGACCCACCACCACTCCCCTACTAATTGTTGTCCTTTTTAATTGGGACCGGACACGTCTACATCCCCACCACAACCGTCCCCACTCCCCACCGCCTTTCTCAACGATCCATGGTCGAAACTTTAGCTAGCTCGTCCCCGTCGCCGGTGATGAAGGATAGGTGTGCCGTCGTCCGACCAGCACCATGCACGGCCGCGACAACGAACGAACGTAAAACGAGTTGTCCTAGATGTATTAGGATCTCACTGAGCCAACGCCATGGCTGAGCATGCACCTTCCGAAGGGGTAGTGCCTCAATCATCGGTGCATTCCGATGTCTGCCGTTACTTAGAGCATCTCCACTCGCGGCGCCCAAACGGCCGCCCAAACGTCTTTGGGGCGTGCCGGACACAAAATCGTTCCCACTCGTGGCGCCCAAACGCGAATTGGGTCCGGCGCGGTCCAGTTTTGTGTCTGGCACGCCCAGCCCACGTCCTCAACTTAGGGAGGCTTGGGGCGGCCCCGGACGGAAGGAAACGCGACGCCACGTCGGCTTCCGACGCGCGGGCCACTCCTGGCAGTGAGACAAGAGGCTGCATTAATGTCGGGC
The DNA here is from genome assembly GCA_947311845.1 of Poa pratensis. Classification (NCBI taxonomy): domain Eukaryota; kingdom Viridiplantae; phylum Streptophyta; class Magnoliopsida; order Poales; family Poaceae; genus Poa; species Poa pratensis. The sequence continues at coordinate 37,309,261 of CAMZMU010000109.1, read as the reverse complement.
GGCGTCTCGGTTTCGTAGCCGGGCGCAGCGACGCGTAGCTTCGCTCTGCGGCGAGGAAGCGTCTGCGCCACGGCGGCGTCAATGCAGGCGAGCCGTTAATGGTGTGGCAGGCGAGCCGTTGGACGACCGGAGTTAAGGCGACCTCATCCGTTCGCCTCCCGGCCGCTATATAGAGCGGGTTCCTCGCCGTCTCCACCATCTCACACATCCATCTCCATCCCACACCTAGCCACGGCCTTTCCCCGACGCGCCACGGAGGAAGAGAGACGAGCGCAGAGGGAGGCCCGTCGTCGCCGCCGTGACAGCCTGGTTTGGCAGAGCGCCATGGCTCGCCGCGGCTGGCCATCGCAGGAGGCAGGCTCGTCGCCCGTCAACGCTCCGCCACCTCCTCCACCGCCTCCTCCGCCACCGGCGAACCAACTCACGGAAGCCGAGGCGCGAGCTCGTCCGCACTAACACGCCGGTGCCGGCGAATTGCGTCCTCCCCGAGGGATGGGCCACGAACCCAGTGCACGTCCCCGTTGCACCCATGCTGGCCGGCCAGGCGCGGCTCAACTACGTCGCCTCGTGCATGGGGACGATGGCGCCGGAGCTGCACGACGACCCCAGGTTCGAGCTGAACTCGACGTACTGGGACAAGCAGGTCGAGCTCGAGCACGCCTACCGCCTCCACTCCTTCTTCGCCCCCAAGCCGCCTGCGGACTGGTTCGAAGACTCCGACGACGACGGCGACACCGACGACGACGGCCTCACCAACACCACCGACGAGGACTTCGCAGCGGGCATGGAACGGGAGAGGGTTCGCTACGAGGCGGTGGAGCAGGCTCATCGCGCAAGATCGGAAGGAGACCGCGTGCAACCTCCTCCGCCGCAACCTCAACAAGAGGCGGAGGAGGTTGACGGTGATGATGACGGCTTCGAGGACTGGCCGCCGACGCCGGAGTGGGATCCCGGCCACATGCAGCTCGCCATCGAGGCCGACATAGCCTCTGCCGCCGCCACCGCCTCCGCCGCCACCACCTCCACCACCAGCTACCTCTACTGCCTCTGCTCGAGCTGCCGCCTGGGTCCTATGCTCGCCACCGCAAGGGCCGGCGCCTGCCCCAACAGCCGGTACCCGGCGTGCCACCCTACTTACTAGATCTAGTCTAGGTCTAGATTTAAATTTGAATGAATTATGTTAGTTTGAATGAAATTTCAATGAAATATATGCATTTTCGTATCAAAATTTCATATTTGAATAAGATTTGGGCGTCGCGAGTGGGGAACGAGGGCGCCCAAATGGGCAAGGTAGTCCGGACGGCGCCCAAAGGGCCTGTCCGGACGGCCTTTGGGCGCCCATTTGGGCGCCGCGACTGGAGATGCTCTTAGCGGGAGTAGTGATCGTCGTGAAGCGCCCGCCAGACTAGGTCATCATGGTCATCGACGGCTTCATGGTCATGGCCCATGCCTGACCACCGACAGGCTGCTTGGTCACCGCCCTACCACGTTATCATAGGAGTAAACAAAGCTTTAAGATACAAATAGTACAATGCATTGTTTTTTGTGTCTTATAACTAAATTTAATGATTTCTTGCTCATGCATGCATATGATAAGGCTAGCGACGTTTTTTTTGTCTATGGCCGTGCGTAAGAGCTTTATGCTAGCTAAGGCATGTGGCAATGCATCGTATTTTAGCATGTTATCATAGAAGAAATAAAACATAAGATAAAATTAGTCCAATCATTGTTTTTCATGGGTTGTATTTAAATTTGATGATTTGGGTCTCATGCATATATATGATTGGGCTAGAACTTTTTTTATCTATGGCCACATATAAGAGTTGTATATTAGCTAAGTTACAATATCATACTCTCTCTTCATTAATTAGTATGTCACGTCAACAAAATGTATATAAAACCGCGCTAAGAGATTTGCATTAGCATACGCCTAAGCTATTCTCAACCTCTCTTTTCATTATTCACTATGCCATATTTGAAAATTAGAGACTTAAATTAGAGACTCCGCCGTGTGCCCGAGCTAGCTGCTGCCCCTTGTTGGTACGTGCTAGCTGGGTGATTCATCCGTGTGCGCACTCGCTAATTCCAAATTTCATCTCACACGAATATATTTCTATTTGAAATAATTTATATACGAAATATGTGTGTGTCGTCGAGTAGATTCTATTCCTGTGATCGGTGTCAAGTTTCGTGTACTGTAGCTTCTTAATTTTAGACCGAAGTTTGCACCATTTTTAGTCAAATTTTGTCAAATACGTCGCACTCGGTCGACCGTTCAAAATTTCCTTTCATGACTAGATCAATCTCGTCTTTTTTCACAACTTTCGTATTACAATTCCTGTTGCGACCTCCGACGCCGTATGCTGTCACGCCGCTCAGTTGTAAGTTGTCGCGTCGCTCCAATGTCCCGCTCGAATCAGCATTTATACAACTTCTTTAGTCCTTAGGGGCATCCAAGACATTTCATACTTCAACCCAACAACAGCAGCCATTAAAAGCACTCCTCGCAAACATCAAATTTCTGCTTTCCATAACTGCTTCTCACAACTGCTTTTTACAGCCCACCAGCTACAGCTGCTTTTCAGCCATTAAAAGCACTCCTCCCAAACATCAAATTTCTGCTTTCCACAATTGCTTCTCACAACTGCTTTTTAACAGCCCACCAGCTACAGCTGCTTTTTAACAGTTGCAGCCCAAACAAACAGACCCTAAGGCTAGCCACACTGAGGAGTAACTAAGATTATTAACATGATCAGTGGCGGATCTAGAACTAGCTCCAGGTGATGCCAAAAGCTCAGATTTGATGGTAACGAGGTCATGAGCTAGCACTTATGGAGTCAATTATTATGTACCCGTAGCCATTTTGCTTCCTTGCTTAGATTTTTTGTGATGTCCCTTGACATCATAGTCTGTGTGTAAGCTCCGCCGTTGAACATGATATGTTATTAGTCTACGTTACTATCCTTATAATGTACAATAAAATAAAGAGAATAACATAGATGATTTCATTTCTTAAGGTCTAGACTCATCTTGTTTTGGTAAGTGTTATGTGATTGTGAAAGTGCATGTGTTGCCCCATGCGTGGTTTTGGTAATGAATGACAATCCTTATGGACTAATGGTTGCATTGAGATATCTTTATAGATCTTGTCCGTGAAGAAGATTGGAGTTCATGTGTTGGACTCTAGAAGATTACATGATGATCAATGCTCTATTCAAGGGTTTATATGAAGAATGGTCATCGAGAGTTGAGCTTATTGGAAGCATGGCTTGGAAAATAAGATTGAGTGAACATTTATGTTTATCTCCAAGCCATCACCTATATCAAGAGAAGAAGATAAAGTGCAAGTGGATTCATGAAGACGGAGCTTAGCAAGGCTCTCCCATAATGGTGTATGGGGGAGCATTTGGAGAAGTCTTCATCAAGCATGTGCTAGCAAGCACACAATCAAGAAAGGTGTTCCAACTTGAGGGAGTCAAGATCGTCTTCATTTAGCTCAAGTGAAATACGCAAGGCAAAGGTATGATCTTGATAGGGTTTCTTTTTTACCGGTCTCATGGTGTTAGTGGGAGACCGGGTTATAGGATAGACGGCGTACTATCAAGAGGGGCTATCAAGTGAGTAACTTGATCGCATCTTTGTGGAGAGCTCAAACCTTTGCATACTTGGCATATCATCTTTCTTGGTTCTTATTTGGCTTTTAGCCATGTGAGAATTTAGAGCTTGTGTTCATCTCCATACCAAGCTCTAGTTCACCGAAAATGGATTTCGTATTGAAAACTTGTTGCGTTTTCGGTTTTGAGGTTTTGCCGGTTCATCTTCTTTAGAGAGGTTTTACCTTTCTACATTTGGTCTTCTCCTCACATGATGGACTATGATGTTTCTCTGCATAATCTTGAAGTGCTCTTCGTTGCGATTCCAACGAGCCCAAGATCATCGAAATCGGAGTCCGGATGAAAAAGTTATTGCAGTTTTCTTTTTGCTGTTTTCGGGTTCTGGCAAGCCGGCCCACAGGCCGGCCCAGGCCGGCTCCCAGGCCGGCTGCCTCGGGTGGCAGGCCGGCCCACAGGCCGGCTTCCCTGGGAACGAGGCCAGCCCCTAGGCCGGCCCCCAGCCCGGCCAGGCCGGCCTCACAGTTTTCTCCAACGGTCAGTTTTTTTTAGGGGACCTATTTAAGGGGTTTCTTCCCCAACGGTTCCCTAAGCTCTTGAGCACGAAAAAGCCCCCCATTGTTGACCTTCTTGAGCTTGGTTTTCTCTCTATTCCTCCATGATTCTTGCCTCAAATTAGAGGGAAAGAGAGAGGAGATCTAGATCCACCATTCCACCAATCATTCTCTCCTCTAAGTGAGGGGAAGCCTTTGGATCTAGATCTTGGAGGGATTTGGTGTTCTTCCTTTGTTCTTCCCTCTTCTCCCCCATAAGCATTAGTTGCTTTTGGTGGGATTCGAGAGTGAAGGATTTGAGCACTTGTGTTCTTGCCTTTTGCATTTGGTGCATCGGTGTGCTCTCCACGAGGATTCGTGGAAGTTGAAATCTTGTGAACTTATTACTCTTGGGTCTTCGGGCCCTAGACGCCTTTGTGGTGGTTGGACCCTTGTGTGGTCACGTGAAGCCGTTCGGGAGCCCCCAATCCCTTTGTGGGTTGTGCCTCGGATTGTTGTTGAAAGCCGTTCGGGAGCCCCCAATCCCATTGTGGGTTGTGCCCCGGATTGTTGTTGAAAGGCTCCGGATTCCGCCTCGAAGGAATACCGATAGTGGAAGGTGAACCAAACCTTTGTGGTGCGGTTCATCGGAGAAGAGGGTGAAACCTTTGTGGTTGTTGAACCGTTGTGTCGGTTCACACCTCTCCAACGAGACGTACTCCCTTTCAAGGAGGAACTCGGGAATACATCCTCGTCTCCGCGTGCTTCGGTTATTTCTATACCCGAGCTTTTTACTTATGCACTTTACATTGTGATAGCCTTCGTGCTTGAAGTATTCTATATTGCTATCACCTTGTTGCTTGTCTTGCTTAGCATAAGTTGTTGGTGCACATAGGTGAGCCTAGTTTATTTAGGTTGTTGGCTTGTTAATTTAAACACCTAGTTTTATTCCGCAATTAGCAAGCCTAAACCGGAAAAGTTTTAATCGCCTATTCACCCCCCCCTCTAGGCGACATCCTTGTCCTTTCAATTGGTATCAGAGCCTGGGCTCTCTTTTTGGGCTTTACCGCCTAGAGAGTAAAAGATGTCGTTTAGGGAATTAGTGCACGATCCCACTTTCATATTCGATGGCACAAATTATGATGTTTGGAAAATTCGCATGCTTAATCTTTTTAGGGCCATGGGTCCAAATTATATAAAGAGGATTGTAGATGTGGGTTTTCCTCCTCCAAAGGATTCCAAGAATTATCTTTAGAGGATGAGGAAAACTCTCATCTCGAGACTCTAGTTTCTAATGGTCTTATATGTGTTTTGAGCGATGTAGTTCTTGCTTCAATCATGCCTTTTCGGAACGCTCATGAGCTTTGGACCAAGCTTCAAGATATATATGAAGTGTCCAAAATTTTTGAGGATGATTGTTCTCCCTCCACTTCCGGCCGTGATGAGTTCACAACTTCTTCCACTTCACCAACATGTGATTTGTCACAAGGTAATGATATGGTGAGTGGTGATAGAAATTGCATTGGTGATGGTGAACTTACTATTGATTATACTTCTTCTCTATCACATTGCAATGTTCTATCGTTGGACTTAAACTCTTCTAGCACTCCAAATGTCATACATGCTAGAGTTGATAGTCCTTGCATATCATGTAATAGTTGTTTAACTAAATCTCATGATGATATGCTTCATATGTCTTGTTGCCATGAAAACAATGCTTCCATATCCTCTAGTACTTGCATGACTAACAATGTAGAGGAATCCCAACATTTGTTGGAACAAGACATGGACCTAAATGGCGCTTCAAGTAATTCTTCATTCTTTAATCATGTTTGCCTTATGGCTAAGGATTCCGAGGTGTCTCCCACCTCAAATCCAAATTGTGATGATGAGGATGAGGATTCTCATGAAGAAGGTTTTGATTTTGAATCCTTAACCAAGATGGGTGAGATGGTACTTGGTGCTCTCCCCAAAGGTAGTAAAGCTATCCCTCCTCTTGTGAAATCATTGATTATGTTACTAAGAGTAGGGAATTCATTGAGGATTTGGAAAGTCAATTTGATGAGAAATGTCAAATTGAGAGGGATGACTCTATTACTATAGCTTCCTTGAAAGCTTCTCTTGAAGAAGAAGAAGAACTTAGGTCTTCTCTTGAAGAGAAACTTGAATCTCTTGATGAGTCTAATGATCTTATTATTGCTAAAATCATTAAGGAAAGAGATCATGCCCTTGCTAAATTTAAAGTGCTTAAAAAGGAAAAAGTTGAATTTGGTGTTGGCAATGCTAGACTAAGTGAGGACATAGAGAGACTTGACAAAGCTCACAAGGCTTTAGAAAGTGAACACTCTCTCCTTATCAAGTCTCATGATCAACTCCAAACTCAACTATCTAAGAATGATAAGCTTGCCAAGTTGTCTTCTTCCAATTCTAATGTTAATGATGCTTGTGCTACTAACTCCACTTCTTGTGAAGCATCTATTTTGAAGGAGAATGTTGAGCTAAGGGCTCAACTTGAGTTGCTAGCTAGCAAGTATGGGAAATTGGAAGAAAGTCATGAAAAGCTTTCTAGCTCTAATGATGATCTTCTAGCATCCCATGCTAGGCTAAAGTTAGCTCATGAGGCTATCACTACAAAGGTAACATCTTGTGAGCCTCATGTGGACAAAGGCACAACTTCGACTAAAAATGCTTTATTGCCATGTGCTAGTCCTAGTGATTCATCCACTCACAATATTACTACATCTTGTGATGAATTACTTTCCATGCCTTGTTGCTCTAACAATGAAGCTTCTACTTCCTCTAGTATTTGTGTTGATACTAACCATGTAGAAGAATTAAATGAGCTCAAGGCCCAAGTCACTTCTTTGAAGAAAGACTTGGAAAAGCGTCATGTTGGGGATTCTACACTTGACAATATGTTGAGTGTTCAAAGACGCCCCAATGACAAGAGTGGACTTGGATTCAACTCCAATATCAAGAACAAGTCCAAGTTCAACAAGAAGAAAAAGGGCCAAGAACAAGTTAAAGATTCGGCCAAGATTGTTTGCTTCAAGTGCAAAGTTGAAGGGCACCATGTTAGATCTTGCCCTTTGAAGAAGAAGCTCTTAGTGAGAAGCAACAAGGGAAGAAGCCTCAAGTTCAATCTCAAGTTCCTCAAGTTGAAGAACGGCCTCTTCCCAAGAAGAATCAAGCTACCCCTCCTCAAGTCAAGACTCCAACTAAGAAGAGAGGAGGAAGTAGATGTTGCTACCTATGCCGTGAGAAGGGTCACATTGCTTCTTCATGCACAAATGGTACCTTATCCAACCCCATTATTGTTGATGATGATTACTCTCTTCGGAAGGATAAGGTTGGCAATGTGTTTGCCAAATATGTTGGTACTCAAAGTGGTGTCAAGAAAAGAACCATTTGGGTTGCCAAACCTATTGTGACTAACCTCTTAGGACCCAACTTGGTTGGGGACCAACAAGCTAAAACTTGATCAATAGGTGTTGTTGGAGGGCATTGGAGACTTGGCTACATCATGAAGAATTAAGGGATCTTCATCAATTATATTCTCTCAAGCCAAGTCATTTGGATTATATTGTTCTATCTCATATCCAATGTTCCTCCTTGCGGTAACTTTTATTTAAATCATATATACATTGAAAGTTGCTTGCACCCTTGCATGTGTTAGGTTTTGTACCTTGCTAGTGTTTGTATGTGTTGTGCTCTCTACTTACTTATCTTGAGTAATCAAGTATGTGTATGTTGGTTTGCACACCATTTACTTGTGTTGAGCCTTATTGCTTTTATTTGATATCTTATCTTGTTGGCTCTCTTTTGAGAGATTAATGGACTATTCCATTTTGGGGGAGTGATGTGCTTCGTGCACTTCACAATCCTAAAAATGTGTGTACATGAGGAATACCACTTAGTGATGATATATCAATATTATCTACTCTCCATATGGTATGTCATTCTCATGAGAAATTCAAATTCTATAATGTCCATTAATTATCTCTAGTTGATTTTATTTGCCTCTTATTTTAAAATAAATGGATTATCACATTATGGGGGAGTAATAAGCTATGTGCATATTACAAGCCTAGAAAATGTGAACATGTGAGGTATTGCCACCTAGAATTGATTTGTTATTAATCTTTTTCCTATGTGTCATGTTGCTCAAACAAGTTCCATCGTTGGTAAAATGATTTTGTTTAATCACTCTTTTGGATCTTGTTTGCGATGGACATTCTTGGTACGGTTTTCCCCAAATATGTTCGCATATCCTTTTGGGAAATCGATTGCTTCAAGCTACTCTTTGTAGTGGCTTTGCATGATCGCGTGAATACTTGAAGCTATCAAGAATATCTATCTATTTAAGCTTTGGACTTTAAATCTTCTCTTTTGCCATATGCTTATTTGTTGTGAAATTGGTCTTCAATATCATTCCTATATACCACCGAGAAATATCTCTATATACTCCTTGTCCATGACAAGCAATACTCATAATTGTGGTGAAATTTGTAGACCATCTTCACTTTGGCTCTTGCTTTGAATTGCCTTATTTGATTGCCAAGGATTTGTTTGATCTAACTCTCATTTGCCTTCCTCGTATCTTTTGGATCCTTTATTGCTCTACTTAAAATTTGTTGTGTGCTTTCTTGAGTTGGGAATAGCAATGAACCAATTCTTGGGAAGCTATCCTACTTTGAGTAAAACACCGTTCTTTAAATTGGTATTGCAATTTCTTGCCTTTCTTGAACATGACTAGTGTTTGAATATATATATATATATATATATATATATATATGGAGAGTGATGATCTCATTTGTGTGCATTTTGTATTCAAATGCAAAATCTTAAATAATGCACACATCTTGGGGGAGCAATCATATAGGCTCTTTGAACATTAGTTGTCTTCATTTGATATGTGATCCCGATGAAGTGCCTCCTTGGAAGACAAACTTTTTTTTGTCTTGGTACTTGTGCCATCATGAAAAGTGTAGAGGGTTTGGTTTATTCCTTGATGATATTTTCATCATTTGGTATCTTGTTTTCATTGGTATCTTTTCAAAGTGATATCTTCACTCATGTATCGATTTGGGTATTTGATATAATTTGGACACCTTGTTTTCTTGTCACACTTGTGTGTGCTTTGTTGTTTTACTTGGTGTTTTGTCTAAATTATATCTTGTTTGGTTATTGAAAGTCATGTGCATGCATATTTATTATATGTATATCTTATGGCATGCTTACTTTCGTTGATCCAATATATAGGATAAACTCCATCCAATCCTAATTGACTAAGATGTGCATGAAATTCAATTTCATATCTATATGCACATAGTTATGTGGAGTTTGTCCTATGTATTGTAGTTGCTCTAACTACTTTGGACCCAATGTGTTTGGGCACCATTTTGTACTTGAATTTGTTTTAGGTACATCAGAGATGCATTGGAAGCTTGTCTCACTTACAAGGAAGGTGTTATCACCATGTGCTTATTAGAGCCAAGCTCAGATGATCGTGAACTCTTATCTTCTACATCGCCAATGCTATCTCGGTAACAAGTATCTACCTCATGCATACTTTTCTAGCTTTCAACCTTGTGTAGGTTGTTTCTTGGCATGAATCTCTTTTGTTGCAATTCTTTTGGTTCTTGCAAAATTTCTTTATTGCAAATGTGGGCAAGCCGGGATGATTACATATCAAGGGGAATATATATAGAATCATTTTCATGATTCACCAATCCCAAATATGTTAATCTAGCTCCTTCTTCTCTATGTCTCGCATGTGCAACATTGATGATTTTCAAAATCATTTGCCTCTTGTGATACTTGTTATCTTTCTCGGAGCATCCCATCTACCTTTTTCCCTTGTGGATGAGATTGTGTTGGAAGTTCATCTATATCCTTCTAAGATAAAATTGAGCTTTGTGCTATGCTTTTAAGCAATGATCTTATTGGTATATATATGACTTCCAGTTGGATATCATGTTCTTCACCGTTGTATCTATTTTGTGTGTGCATGTTTCTTTGTGGACTTATATCTTCATGATTGATGTCTAATTAGAAACTTATACACATGAGAGTAGTTACATCTTTAATTGGTATTCCAATTCTTTAGTGACCACCTCTTATTGCTTTTGATTCTTTGGTGGTTTCTAAATGCCACAAGCATTGCCTTTCAATTTATTTATTTTATAAGCTTGCGGACCTATTCGCTACACCGTCTTTGGTTTGTGTTCTAGATTATCTAGGAGGGAGTGAGGATTCCATATTGTGCACTCCATATTGCTTTGCAAATCCTACTTTGTGCACGTACCTTGGGGAGTTCCCTCTTGTTGTTTAGAACTTTGTTTTTCGGATCCTTTGGTTGGTTACCTCTTTTGTCGAAGTATCTTTCAATTTGTTTTTCTTTTGCAATCTTTGGATCCTCAATATAGTTTGATCTCCTTCCCATCTATTCGTTATTGGATATGTGCATTTGATTTCACTCATATTATGAGAAATGCACACATTATGGGGGAGCTCTTACTATATTGGCCTTCTAAATTTTTCCTCCCATTTCGGCAATCGATACCAATGGGGGAGAAGTTTAGAGGGTTTAAGGGAATTTGGTGTTATGCTTTAGTTTCGTTCTTAAGCATTTGCCTTTCATGCTCTTGCATCCTTGCTCTTTGTGTTGCATGGTTGCTTAATTCATTATATAAACCCTCGTAAAAGGGATTGTCATCAATTACCAAAATGGGGGAGATTGAAAGTGCATGTGTTGCCCCATGCGTGGTTTTGGTAATTAATGACAATCCTTATGGACTAATGGTTGCATTGAGATATCTTTATAGATCTTGTCCGTGAAGAAGATTGGAGTTCATGTGTTGGACTCTAGAAGATTACATGATGATCAATGCTCTATTCAAGGGTTTATATGAAGAATGGTCATCGAGAGTTGAGCTTATTGGAAGCATGGCTTGGAAAATAAGATTGAGTGAACATTTATGTTTATCTCCAAGCCATCACCTATATCAAGAGAAGAAGATAAAGTGCAAGTGGATTCATGAAGACGGAGCTTAGCAAGGCTCTCCCATAATGGTGTATGGGGGAGCATTTGGAGAAGTCTTCATCAAGCATGTGCTAGCAATCACACAATCAAGAAAGGTGTTCCAACTTGAGGGAGTCAAGATCGTCTTCATCTAGCTCAAGTGGAATGCGCAAGGCAAAGGTATGATCTTGATAGGGTTTCTTTTTTACCGGTCTCATGGTGTTAGTGGGAGACCGGGTTATAGGATAGACGGCGTACTATCAAGAGGGGCTCTCAAGTGAGTAACTTGATCGCATCTTTGTGGAGAGCTCAAACCTTTGCATACTTGGCATATCATCTTTCTTGGTTCTTATTTGGCTTTTATCCATGTGAGAATTTAGAGCTTGTGTTCATCTCCATACCAAGCTCTAGTTCACCGAAAACGGATTTCGTATTGAAAACTTGTTGCGTTTTCGGTTTTGAGGTTTTGCCGGTTCATCTTCTTTAGAGAGGTTTTACCTTTCTACATTTGGTCTTCTCCTCACATGATGGACTATGATGTTTCTCTGCATAATCTTGAAGTGCTCTTCGTTGCGATTCCAACGAGCCCAAGATCATCGAAATCGGAGTCCGGATGAAAAAGTTATTGCAGTTTTCTTTTTGCTGTTTTCAGGTTCTGGCAAGCCGGCCCACAGGCCGGCCAGGCCGGCTCACAGGCCGGCGGCCTCGGGTGGCAGGCCGGCCCACAGGCCGGCCCAGGCCGGCAGCCTCGGGTGGCAGGCCGGCCCCCAGGCCGGCCAGGCCGGGCCCCAGGCCGGCTTCCCTGGGAACGAGGCCAGCCCCCAGGCCGGCCCCCAGCCCGGCCAGGCCGGCTCCCAGGCCGGCCTCACAGTTTTCTCCAACGGTCAGTTTTTTTGAGGGGACCTATTTAAGGGGTTTCTTCCCCAACGGTTCCCTAAGCTCTTGAGCACGAAAAAGCCCCCCATTGTTGACCTTCTTGAGCTTGGTTTTCTCTCTATTCCTCCATGATTCTTGCCTCAAATTAGAGGGAAAGAGAGAGGAGATCTAGATCCACCATTCCACCATTCCACCAATCATTCTCTCCTCTAAGTGAGGGGAAGCCTTTGGATCTAGATCTTGGAGGGATTTGGTGTTCTTCCTTTGTTCTTCCCCTCTTCTCCCCCCCATAAGCATTAGTTGCTTTTGGTGGGATTCGAGAGTGAAGGATTTGAGCACTTGTGTTCTTGCCTTTTGCATTTGGTGCATCGGTGTGCTCTCCACGAGGATTCGTGGAAGTTGAAATCTTGTGAACTTATTACTCTTGGGTCTTCGGGCCCTAGACGCCTTTGTGGTGGTTGGACCCTTGTGTGGTCACGTGAAGCCGTTCGGGAGCCCCCAATCCCTTTGTGGGTTGTGCCTCGGATTGTTGTTGAAAGCCGTTCGGGAGCCCCCAATCCCATTGTGGGTTGTGCCCCGGATTGTTGTTGAAAGGCTCCGGATTCCGCCTCGAAGGAATACCGATAGTGGAAGGTGAACCAAACCTTTGTGGTGCGGTTCATCGGAGAAGAGGGTGAAACCTTTGTGGTTGTTGAACCGTTGTGTCGGTTCACACCTCTCCAACGAGACGTACTCCCTTTAAAGGAGGAACTCGGGAATACATCCTCGTCTCCGCGTGCTTCGGTTATTTCTATACCCGAGCTTTTTACTTATGCACTTTACATTGTGATAGCCTTCGTGCTTGAAGTATTCTATATTGCTATCACCTTGTTGCTTGTCTTGCTTAGCATAAGTTGTTGGTGCACATAGGTGAGCCTAGTTTATTTAGGTTGTTGGCTTGTTAATTTAAACACCTAGTTTTATTCCGCAATTAGCAAGCCTAAACCGGAAAAGTTTTAATCGCCTATTCACCCCCCCCCCCCCCTCTAGGCGACATCCTTGTCCTTTCAGATTGTAACTGACTACTCCCTCCGTCCCGGTGTTTAGGTAAGCTTAAATTGAGATTAGTTTCACTCTCGCAGCATGCATGAATATTCATTCGAATTTTGAGTTCACAACAAAACCAAAAATTAAGTAGCTCTCAGTTGCATGGGCACATTTGAAGAGCTACTAATTAAGCGGGCCATTTGAATGCTTGGGTGGACGAGCGTGTGGAGCGGGGATTGAGGCTGGGCCGGCGGTGCGTCGGCGGTCGGTCGTGGTAGCCGAGCGAGCGGGGATGGCAGGCGGCGGGAGAGCCGTTGATGTTTCACTCCACTACGTTCAGTACTCCTTCCCCATAATCACGGATTAGCTGGTAAATGTTCGATTAATCGCTATGAGGCCATAATTGATTGTACGTATCACACTATCTCTCCCTTTTTATATTTTTGAGGATTTAACGCTTTTAGTCCCACATCTTGCACGATTTGGACTTTTTAGTCCCACATCTTGCAAATTGAACAAAGTTAGTACCTAAACTTGTTTAGGGTGGACTTTTTACTCATGGCTGCCTCTGATGTCGACACGTGGACGCCACGGTGGAAGGTAAGTTTGCGAAAACCCCCTCAAATTATTAATCTTGACGGATACGTCCACTGCTCAGTTAGACAGCGGCGGCGGCGGATTGGACCAAATCGAACAGCGCATCCCGCATCGTCCTGCCCAAATCGACACGAAATCCTCCACGCCGGCGGCGGAGCTCCCAAATGGCGTCGTACGGAGAGGCACTGTCGGAGGACTCGCTGGAGAGTACGGCCAGGTCCCCTGCACCTGGTCGCGCTCCGGTGGTCGCGGCGCCCTTGCGTCGGGCAGGGGAGGATGCGGTGGCTCCGGCGGCCTCCCGTCGGGCAGCGGCGGATGCGGTGTCTCCGGCGCCCATCTGTCGGGCAGCGGAGGATGCGAAGGATTCACGTGGTCGCCTAGCTTCTGCTGGACGGCGGTCAGGTGTGGCGGAGGAGGTGCCCTCGCGTCAGGGAGCAGAGGAGACGGCAGCAGAAGTTGCGAGGCAGCAGAAGCTTTACAACAAGGTGATGCTGCTACATTACCAACTCGCTGATGAGGAGACGAAGAAGGCGATGCAAGAGCCCACAGGTTGGAGGCCAGAGCTTCCAATGAATCTCAGCTTGGAGACTCAAATTTACATTCTGCAGGACGTCTGAATGCCAGGAAGTAGCAGAGAAGAAGAAGCAGTGAAGAAGAAGAGGCAAACAAGAAGGAGATGCAGAGAAGAAGAAAATGCAATTAGTGTTTGTAGTTGGCTAGTTCTTGTAGCATTTCTGTGCTTGTACTGCACAAAATGCAGTTAGTATGATACTGCTTGTACTGAATAAAATGCAGTTTGTATGTTAGTGCTTTTACTGAATATTTGTGTTGGTGTTACTGGTCTTGGTGGTTTAACATCTGAAGAGGCAAACAAGAAGGAGATGTTGTTTTAGAATATTTGATTACCTCGTACATCTACTCAAGTTACCCTGATCTAACACCTGGTCCAATAACAGATTTGAAATCATGGGCTGTCAATAATTATTCGCTTGCATGTGACATGCTATGTTTCTGGATGCCTGGATCAATATTGCTTCTCAAGTGCGATGGTAAGCAAGCAGTAAAATGCTACGATGAACTAAAATTTTATAGCTCCAGCTTGTACTTCTGTTTCCGATTTTATCATGACTCCACACCATCAGTCATGGTTTTGTGTTGTTCTAGCAACTAAAAATATCATGTGAAAGCAACTAGAAATAGTGAAATGAAAATAACATGTGAAAGCAACATCATTGTGTCAAATCCACTGCTATAGCTCACAAAATGGTGTATCTCACAGAATCATTCAGACGAACTACATGTAGTTGTGTTGCAGTACCAAGAAATGAAAATTACATCTGAAAGCAACTGAAAATATCTTAATAAATATATTATGCATTCAGATCTGGGATGAATGTTTCCGCTTGTGTTCTTGTTGGCCGTGGTGCACTAAACTTTGTGTTTTTGTTTTTCCTACCTCCACTGCTTTTACCTTGTTCTGCTGTTTGAGTAGATGGTGCTGATTCCCGTGCTGCACTGGACCTTCCTCTACCTCTTCTGATCAAATTTCCTCTAGATGAAGCAGTGGTCACTCTCACTTTAGGCTGTGGAATACTATCTCTAGCTGCAACCACAAATGCATTTTCAGGCAGAGGGCCAAGCACTCTCTCCATTGGCACATTTTCTTTTTGCTGCCAAGTTATAGAGAAGAATGTTAGATGCAATTTCAGTTCCAAACAATTATTTGCGAGCTGCAATTAGTAATATTTATTACCTGTCACTGTGATCCACAAATAGGACAAGTGTTTTCTCTTTCTTGCTGGCTTTGATCATCTGATAAATTTGCGATTGGTTTTCCACCAGGACTAAGCAATCTGAAATATTCTTGTCTGGCAAACACCAATACACCTGAAGTGTTCCATCTCTCTTCTCTCCCAGATTTCTCAATATTTCACCAATCCAGAAAAGGGACCAAGTATCAGCAGTACAATTATCAAAATGTGCAGTTGTATGGCTGACATAGTCAAAACTATCACCCGAACCGCACAACAATCCATTGTATGCAACTTCCACTGTGAACATGCTTGTTTCTCCTCCTGCATTACCTAAAAATGTAGCAAATATTATGATATTGTCGTTGACACTGAAATTAAAATAAGCATTGCAAGTTGAAAATACTGTCAGTTTATGAAAAACTCAGAATTTACATGAACAATTCAGACTTTGCATGAAAACACTTGACAACAGTACTACATCTTGACTACATCCGTTCCACAAACATCTTCACAATCGCTAAAATCACACATTTCCTTAACTAAAACTAGAAGTAAAATGAACTAGACAATTCAGTTACTGTAGCAAGTCGCGAATTTTCAGAAAAAATAGACTTTGCATGGGAACCAGGGCACCAAATCTGGGCATAAATAACTGATAAATCCATGAATTGACTCTACTAAACAACACTCATACAGTACTAACATGATTCCTAATGATTTTTAGCACTCATACTTCATAATTCAGTCCCGCACTAAACCACCACTAAAACCCACAGCGAGCAACATGGCTACGCGATCGAAGAGACCGGGCGAAGGCTAGACAATCGGGGCAATCTGTAGATGATATCTCCATCCCGTCCTTCGACCGGAGCCGTCCCCCTCCTACCGCAGTTGACGACCTTCGACCTCAGCGCCCGTCGACGGCCTCGACCTGAACTCGCACGGGGCAATACGGAGAAACCTGAGGCAAGGATCTTACGGTACGACGGCGGATCGTCGTTGAACTCGCGGAATCTCATATCGCAGACCTCGCCGCGTTGCAGACCTCGCCGTCGCCGACGTCGCCGTCGTCGCGCACTGCTACTCTGCTTCGACCGAAAAGGTAAGAAAAGAAATCCTTATAACCGTGGATTTTAACCGCCACAGGTGGGAGGATCTGAACGTCATATCTGCAAACAATGAGCACGAAAATGCAAAATTATCGTGCTGACATGGCACGATTTGGATTAGTTTGGACTAAAAAGTCCACCCTAAACAAGTTTAGATACTAACTTTGTTCAATTTGCAAGATGTGAGACTAAAAAGTCCAAAGCGTGCAAGATGTGGGACTAAAAGCGTTAAGTCCTCTATATTTTTATTTAGTGGTGATTCAGCGCAAACCGATCGAGCCCACGGCACTAGCCGCACCAAAAATTCCATTACCACCTACACCATTCTCTTTGTCCCAAAAAAATAAATAAAAAACCGGCACCTTTCTCAGCGCTAGTATCAAAGGGATAAATAAACGAAGGTCTGGACAAACAAGAACCAGACTCGTTCGTGGTTTGCCGTCGTTCCCTTTTGTTGTCGAAAGAATGTTATGTTAAAAGCTTTCTTTACGACTAAGATTAAGCTAAGGAACCTCTTGATGTAATGAACTTTCAGTAATTGATACAGTACAATCTGAACTTTGTGAGCACATCTTGTTTTGGAGTTTATATGAGCATGTCATGTTTACGACTAATATATTCCCCTTGCTTTTACTGGCGAATATTACCGTCCACGCAATTTTTTGTCTTTTTCAAACCGAGCAGCCGACACAAGTGTTCTTTTTTTTACATGCCGACACAACTTAGTCACTATTTCAGTACTGAGTCGTACCTTATGCCGTTGTATGGGGCCCAATGAAACAAACTCCAGATGCTAAGGGCTCGCTTGGATTGTAGTTTTGTTTTCCGGTCCGTGAAATACGACAGTACATAACGTTAATTTACGGAGCATTCCAGGTCCGTAGAAAATTTCTGGCCGTTTCCGGCCCAAATACTGGGTATCCAATCGAGGCCTAAAAGCTGAATGGCCATGAAATTGATTCGCCCAGAACCTGATCTTGCGGCAAGAATCACCGTGTGTCGAACTAGCTTAGGAGTTAATGTATGCAAAAACAACAATTAGCTTAAGAAGGTCATTGCGCAGGTGCTTAGCAATTGGGCCACTTTCCGCTCGTAGCTGCAACGGGGAGCACGTGAATACGTGATAGATAGAGTGGCAAATCCTCTTTCACACTCGCTCAGGCCCATGGAGCTCAGGGCCGGCCCAGGTATGGGAATAGCATGTTACTAGATAAGTCTCTGTTGTCTAAAAAAAAAGTAGATAAGTCACTGTCACCACGCGTCAGTGTCGTCATCAAGATTGAGGATGTAGAATAATCCAAACTGAAATTGGGTCTTGTTAGGTCGTTTGTCAGGGACCTAAAGGTCGAAGGAGGGCGCTGTTGGGTGGTGCTACAAGACGATGGAGCCCGAGGTAGAGGTGATGAGAACCTAGGTTAGAGGTAACCATGCATGGCATGGGCAGAAACAGAGGTTAGAGGAGAAGCCAGTCAGGGTCGGCCGATCAGAGGTGTAGGGTCCCATACCCGTGTATTAGATAGGTAGGGTATGGAGCGGGTAGACCAATACCATACCTCCGCGCGGTTGATGCAGAACCGACGGGTCCACCCATTTTCTGATCATTATTTTTGTGAC
Organism: Poa pratensis; assembly: GCA_947311845.1. NCBI lineage: Eukaryota > Viridiplantae > Streptophyta > Magnoliopsida > Poales > Poaceae > Poa > Poa pratensis. Next base: position 37,291,117 of record CAMZMU010000109.1, on the reverse strand, counting down.
CCAATCGCACTGCCTCAATCCATTGTCTTAATTATAACCGCTCCGTTGCACTTTTTCGTTTGCAACAACTAGTAATCGTCATTATCACCAGCACCATTCTCTTTGTCTCAGAAAATAAATAAAGAACCGGCACCTTTCTCCGCACTAGTACTATCAAGGAGATAAATAAATCGAGATCTTGGATAAACAAAGAACCAGAGTCGTTCGTGGGACTGGGACAGCCAGGAATAAAGGAAAAAAAAATGGGGGAAAATCAGTCACGGAGCACACAGCGCTAATCCATGCACTTGGGCTGAAGTAAATCGAGAACGAAGAACTGAAAAAAGTCTAGCTAATGAGTCTGCAAATCTAGCGCAATAAGATTAAGAGCAAACGACCAGTACAGTAATGAACCGTGAGCTTCTAGGAGTCCAAGATCCGGCCGGAAGGGGATCGATCAGTTGTTGAGGATCCAGGCGATGCCGACCAGGAGCATAGCCAGGGACGCGTAGACGATTCTCCTCCCAATGGCGCCACGCGCGTGCATCTCCGCCGCGCCAACGATGACGACGAGGAACACGCGGATCTTGTCGCCGTGGGCGAGATCGAAAAGCTCGAGAGCCGCGGTGGCGGCGGCCGCGGCGGCAGCGGCCACCTTCCAGGAGACCTTGGCGGCCTCCTGCTCGGTGTCCCCATCGCCAGATCCGCTGGCTGGCAATGCCACCTGTGTGGCGGCGAAGTCGATTTTAACTGAACCCGCGTGTCGTGTGTTCACCTTCCTAACGCGGCCGCCGATGTCCACAGCCCCTGCGCCGATGGTGGTCACCACACAACCGCCGGTAGCGGCGCTGTTGGCGCTAACGGCACCCGAGCCGGTGGACCTCACGGACCCTGCGAGGCTGGTGTTGACAACAAAACCTCCCACGGAGGCCGCTGCGCCGGCGGGGAAGGCGATGTCGACGGACCCTGCGTCCGCGGTGTTCACGGAATATACAGCAGCTGTGGCCATGGCGTTTCTTGCTTTAGCTAAGCTAGGAGGAGGAGAAATGGTGCTTTGCAAAGGCTGCAGCGAGAAATAGTGCGATGTATCAGTCAGACCATCATCAGTTAGTGCATACTCCACTGTGTCTCAGTGTGGGCCCAGAAACTGCATCGAGAGCCGTGGGTGGGCGCTCTCTCGCGGAAACCGCCCGGAGCAACGACACGGGAAGGTACAAGATCCCTGACTTTGCTTTTTTTTTTAGTTCGACGAAGAGCAAGCAACTAGTACTATCGGCGGGACGGATGGCCACAATCCATCCATTCTCCACGATCTCATGTATATTTTTTGGAAACTGAATATGCACTGCGTGCTATGATTTATCAGGAAATACTACTAGAAGCATAAAGCAGACTTGCTAATGAGCATACAGCCATACACGCTGACATTTTCACGCCTTCCATGGCTAAATCAATCCATGCAGCATCATCCAAATAGAACAGACCGGATTAATGTGGGAGAAGCATAAACCTTATTTTTCTCATGCAGATTATTTTTCATGGGAAGGAGTTTCAGTTATTCCTTCTCATAATATGGATTACCGATCACTTAATGACGAATTCTGTGGGGATTGAGGATTAAAACACAATTTTTACTCGCTCTGTGATTTAAATGATTTGTTATGATCTTCAAATACTCAACATGAGACTGTGGGGACAAATTCGAATTGCAAAATTTGAATTTAAATTCCTGAGATTTTCTCAGAACATAATAACAACGATTAAAACTATATTTGTGCACAAAGCTGATGATGTACAAACGGGTACAAACACAGCGATGCAGTTAACCCACCTTTGATGTCCCGAGTTCGATTTTCTGTCCAACTTTTTGTGTTGTTCTATAGTATTTTGGATCTCCAACACATCTAATTGTCAAAAAATAAAAACCTGGGAGCTTAGACGACTCGATCCCAAAACCTCCAAGGAAGATCAACTCGGCGCAACCTCCGTACCAAGTCTTCATTCCATTTGTGTCAGAGATGCGCGCTTTATATGTAGATTCGGTGGTTTAAATTCAAAATTTTCGAATAAATTCGGGACCGTTTGCTCGGGTTGCCCATTCACCGGGGGTGCTCGGGATTTGTGGTTACCGGGCGGTAACCGGATTTACCACCCGGTAACCCAAACCTTGACCATGACTATATTTATATGTACATGCATTGGAGGGTTTGTTTTTGCAGTAGGAGGTCAATTTCCCATGAGCAAATGAAAATCAGTGACATTGCAGCAGCCTTGCTTGGAAAAAGATGGCAACGAAGAATCTACAAAGTCCTGAACCATCTTTTTCATTGGCGAAAATGACATTTTCGGGCAAGTATATATATCAGGAATTGACCATTCTATGTTTTCGTTTACTTTTTTCTTTCCTTTTTGTTCTTTTTGTGCTTCTTTTTCGGTTTTTCCAGTTTTGTTTTTCTTTTTTTCTTTCTTCATCCTGTTTTTTATTTTTTATGTACTACTTTTATTGTCTCATTTTCTCATTTTTTGATTCCTTTCTATTTTTTACTTTATATTTTTTATAGTACCACAATAAAACAATTTCTCTGGACTCCAGAACTTTTAAAAAATCATTGAATATTTTTCTACTAACCCATAAACATTTTTTGAACCCAATGATTTGTTTATTTTGGTTCACTATTATTTTCGGTTCATCCGAATTTTAGTTCCTTTGCGGTTCACTATTATTTTCGGTTCATCTGAATTTTTTGAATCATCATTTTTGAACTGTGTCTTCGCCGTCGCCATCACCTCCTAAGTCCACGCATTGGGAGGAGGAGCTTGGGTTGGATAGCTGTGCTCCTGGAATCGTAGGCTCGCCGGAGGACAGCTTGCCTTTGCCGGCATAGGCTCATCCACGCCCGCAAACATCGCCACCCACAACTTGTTCGGCGATTGCATGAGATATAGAGTTTTTAATCCCAATTTTAATAATTCATTTTTTTGTATTGGTTCTTTGTTCCATTGCTCTTTAAACTCGGATCTGATTTTTCTAACCGCCTGAATCGTTTGGCTGCTGAAAAATTGGAATCGGTTCATTTTTCCTCAAACTCTTGTCTAAGCGTTAATTTCGTCGCTGTGGCCGCTCTGACACATCAAACTCAAATCAGCATTTCCACAAGCTGCGTTTGTTGTCTCGCCCATCAGAATGTTTTCAGTTTTCTAGAGAGATCCCACGCGAGGCCCATCACAGCCTTCACTCTTAACAGCGATGCCGATCCCATACGGGTACGCCCACTCCTTTCCTTTAGTCCCACCTCGCTACCTGAGACAGTTCACAACCTGCTTATATACTCTTGCGACCGGCCAGTGCGCAACGAACTGAGGGTGAAGTGTTGCAAAGAGTGAGGGGCGCCGCGTAATAAGCATTCACCGTACGGTGTGCGTTCAAAACCCTAAACCGACTCGCGCTCCATTCGTGTGAATGTGACTTGACCTTTACAATAAGCTCCGATGCCCTGCGCGGGCGCCCCTCCCTCTCAATTTGTTGGGCTCGCCGGTGGGTTTCGGCCCCTACATATCCGCACCCAAACAAATAGTACCCCTCTTTTGCTGTTTTTTTACTCTTCTTTTTTTGTTGTTGTTGTGTGTAAGCAGATTTTTGACTGCCACCAGACAAACAATGAAACCCTGTGTCACTTAAAATTACAAAGAAACCTTGTCAACTAAAATTACAAGCGGTATAACCTGGGATACTACACCAACACTGTGTCCTTCCACGTCTGTTCAGCAATATAATTTGATTTAAGTTACTTACCTGGTTGATCCACCAGACTTGGAACCAAAAATTATATTACAAAAATGCACAGTATTCCTCTAATGCGGTAGTCTTCTGGTACTCGGAAATCTATTGCTACATCGATGGACAAAGGAGTACTCGCATATGAACCCGCTCATGGCGTTGGCAAAAATGGGATCTCACGACTAGTAAGAGCATCTCCCCCCCCCCCCCCCCCCCCACCACCACCACCACCACCCCCCCCCCAGAGGCCCCCATAGGACACCTTTTTTCCGCCGGCGCTAAGAAAATCTACCAGTTGCCCCCAGAGCCTCGTTTTTCGCCGGTTTGGGCCGAAACTTCATCCGGCGCACCCAAGCCAAACCCAGCGCACTGGGGCGCGCATGGGGCACCGGCGGAAGCGAAAAGGCGACGTGTGCCAGCTCTGTCGGCGAGACAAAGGCGAGTTTCCCTCCATTTTTTCTTTTTCCCTACTCCCCCCCCTCCGACCGCAGCTCCTGCCCATTTTCATCACTCGGTCGCCCCAGATCTGGTGCCTATGCCGCCGAACAAGTTCACATGCCCTCGAAGCACCGCTGTCCAGACGCCGCCGAAGCAGAGGAAGCCGAGGGCATCAATGAAGAGGCCGTCGGGCTTGACCAACACCGAATGGGAGTTGGACGTGAAGCGCAGGGCCGGCGAGAACGCGGGCCGCCGGCAGAGAGAAGCGAATCTCAAGGCCAAGCGCGAGGAGGAGGCGAGGGCAGAGGAGGATTTGGAGGAGGAGGCATCGGCCATGGAGAGGAGCGCGCTGCCGGCGAAGAGGCCTGGGATTCCGCCTCATCCTGGCCAGTACGGCGGGTGGGGCATCCAAGCAAGTGTCGCCTCCCCGACGAACTTCTCGCCGTCACCGTCGCCACGCTGGAGCACCTGCCAATGCTCGCCGTCGCCTGAGCACTATGCCGATGGTGATCCACATGGTTTGTTCAACCCCAACATTGCCTTTCCGCACTGCCCTCCCCCGCGTGGACCTTCTTCCTTCGGCGCCGACATCAACATGGCGTATAGAGGCTCACAGAGCTACCCAAGCTCGCAGGTGCTGCGCCGCGGCCCACTCCCCTTCAACCGGAGCCACGACGCCCGCAGCGTGCTCGGCGGAATGACTGGCAACGCCTACATGGACGATCTCATCGCAACCGGCTCCATGGCATCGGCGTCCTGTCCTAGGTTCTTCACACAAGCCAGCGGCATGGAGTCGCAGCAGCAGACCGGCGACTACCAGGAGCAAGCCGATCCCGAAGCCGAGGAAGAAAAAGCCGATGCCGAAGAGGAAGAACCGGCGGCCAAAGGGAAGAAGAAGAAGAAGAGAGTGTCAAAGGGAACCAAGCCAGCCGAGCCTCGCATCAAATGGACCTCCAAAGAAGACGAGTGCCTCGCTGAAGCCTGGAAGACCATGAGCATGGACGCGATCACCGGCGCGAATTAAAATTTCGATAACTATTGGAAGAGGGTGAAGACTTCGTACGAGGAGCGCCGGCTAGTTGATCCCGAGTTCAACATGGAGCGCGGCGAGAAGGCCATGACCAACCAATGGGGGAACATCGAACAAGCTTGCAACAAGTGGCATGGGATTCAAGAGGAGGTCCAAGCTCGCCCGGAGAGCGGTGCCAATCTTGTGCGGATGGTGAGCTCAGATGCTCTAAGCCCCAGCCCTGCTAAAGCTGGAAGGAGATGAGCGATGCTCGAATGCATCAGCAATCACAGAATTTTTCCAGGAAAAAGAGAAAAACAAATCAACCACCTTCAGTGCTGATTCCATATAGCATATCAGAGAGGAAGCTAGCCAACCACATGAGCTAAATAAGATTCAAAATCTGATAGCAATTGGATATCTTGTCTAATTTCTTCCTTGAATCCGGTACTTTGTTTCTTATTGGCAGTTCCATATTTGACCGTGCTAGCTATAATTATTCTATTAGCGTTTGTATAGTCAAATTTACGAAGCACAAAGCTAATAATTTGACAGCAACGACTCGACTTCCTCCTCCTAGGAATCCCAGAGGTTGTCACGGTCCACATTTGTTGGATCAGCCCTGAATCAACACATGCTATGGTGTACTCTGAAGCCTTTGCAATGAGTACACACAAACACACCAAGAAATTTTTGCGACGCGTAAGTTTTGTGTATTTTCCTTTTAACATTTTATTATTTGCGTAATAAACTCGCTATATGCACTACCCATGACCCGTTTGATCACGATTACCAAGACTGAAAAACTATAACAAAGACTAAACTGAACGTCAACATTCACATTGCATGTTCAACATTACTTAGAAAACAAACTGGACAAAAACTGGTGCAGCTAAATTAACTATAACAACATCTTCATTCTTGAATGCGGTGTCAACGTTGTCTGTCTCAACGACGGAGTTGGTGTCTCTGGATTTTTTTCGACGGCTTCTACCTCGAAAGTGAAAGCAGCGAGATAAAATTTGTTTCTCCTCCTCGACGCATCTACCTCTTCTAACTACTATAGTTTTCTATCACACATAATAAAACTACACATAACACTTATGTTAAATGTTGAGATACAATGTTATATATTGTTATACAGTCAAATGGTTGTGGTTACTACACTTCAAATAAATTTAAACAATACTTCGCAATTGACATTCATCTGATACATTGCCTCCCAAAGAAACCTTTTATCAAATTGAACCCCTCCCATATGAGTCTGAGTGGATTTGTACGTCTTCTTTTCATCTTTTTCTTATCCTTAAACATGTTCACAAAGAGCTTAAATTAGCCTCTGGTAAATACGTCAATACATGTTTCTAGAGTGCATGGTTGTTGCTTCCCTTCGAGTTAGGTAAATAGAAAGCTTGGTGTATATACCCTTTGATTTAGTTAAATAGAAAGCTTGGTGTATATGATTCCATGTATATTAAGGTATAAAATAGAATATTCTAGAGTGTCGAAGGTGTAAAAATAGACTATTCGATTATGACCTTTTTTCTCAAACCTTTGGTGGAGTGTTAAGAACAAAATTTAATTAATTAAATAAATGAATTAACAAGATATTAATATGTAAATATCCATCCAACATGCCCTTCCAAGCTATAATCGACCCCATTTTACCTATTTACAAACTTTGTTAATATTTTTTTTTGAAATAAGGCAAAAAGTTGCCTTTTTCATTAAATAAAAAGAAGGTTTTAGAGGTTTTGTTTTAGTGCCTAGGACACGCGCTAGGACTTTCGAATAGCCTACTCTCCAAAAATTACATTGCCCAAACACGAAGCACCGGCCATTTTCCAAAGTTTGGCATGTTCCTTTAATTTTGTCGATGATGACGTTTGGTGGTGTGGCGTGGTGTCAAAAAACCCTCGCGTTGCGCTCTTTCCAAATCTCCCAAGTAACAAGCATGAGCAAGGAGGCCATAGCTTTGCACGGTCTTTCCCTTTTTTGGACAAGGTTCAACCACCATGAGTTGACATTAGCCTCGTTGCTCCATTGCGCCAGCAAAACATCATGAAAACCGCACCATGGCAATATAGAAGCACAAATCCTTTTGGAGAACCGGCATTGGAATAGGAGGTGTGAGCCGCCGTCTCTTGTGTCTGATTGCAAAGAGGGCAATTTCCACAATTTTTCCAACCTCGCCGTTGAAGGCAGTCCGAAGTCCAAATTCTTTTTGCATGACAAGCCAACCGAAGATCTTGAATTTAAGGGGGCCCAAGTCTTCCAAATGATCTTATTTGAGTCGGTGGCAATGAGGCCTTCAAATTGCATCTTGTAGGCCGATGAAGCGGAGTTGGTGCATCATTCGTGAACTTCCAACGAATAGTATCTATTTTCCGGGGATAGGTTAGTAGATCTAGGTTGTTCACCCAAAAGTTGTTTTCAAGAGCCTTCTTAACCGTGCAATTCTTCCTTTTTGCAAGAAGGAAAATTCCACCCTTTGTTAATATTGTGATGAACTATGTATTAGTTTAGTGAATAACCTGTGATTTTAACTTATGTTCTCCGTTATGTCGAGCTGGACATGCTATTAAGGATTTTATGATCATTTAGTTTATGCATACATATGTGTACGTGAAATGAATGTCATGATTTATATGTAAATTAAATGCATATGATGATATATGTATGTGCTTCCTCACCCGGTGAGAGGCATTGCAGATGAGAGTGCACTTCTTCGGTCATGGAAGGCAGGCGGTAGCTGCGTCTATGCGCCGAGGCATCGTTGTTGCCACCATTGTTCCCTCGCTCGGGCTACTCTGGGGAAAACCTTAGATCTGTGTCTCTCGGATCGGACGATGACTGCTCTATCAGTGTCGTTCTCCCTCCCGAGAGCTTTGTCTTGGAGCAAATGCTTGCTGGAAGCGTCAGGAGGTGGAGCGGCGTGGCATCTACCGCATCGACGATGACGGGTCTTGGCGGCGTGGCGCAACGGGGTTTCTGTGTTGGACGTGTGCTAATGGACATGCGCATGGTGGTGTTGTTGTCTGGCGACGCCAGGCATGATATGATCCATGCGTTGATCTTTTCTGAATATGGGTTGGCGGAAGACCGGGAACGGCTTTTAGAGCATGCGCATACGGTGCGCGCTGAGGTTTATGCTGGACTGATTTGTAATCCTGGCTCGCCGAGTCGCCGTTGTGTGGCTTAGTGAAGCCTCCGTTTAGATTGTGTGCGTCGGTGTGAGGTTCTGATTTAGGATATCGTGGTACTAGCAAGATTCTAACAAGAACTCGGACGAAAGCTAGCCGATTGCCTGTGTTTTCAAGGCTGTAGTCGATTCCAGTACATGAGTGAATTACGTGAACGTAGAAAACACGATGGCACGGCCAGTAATGCACTGACATATCAAAACATAACTCCCAGAACTGTAATACCCAGGGCTGTTGCAAAATATGGCTTTCTTACAGCAAAGTTACATAATGTGGTGAGAACATAGCAACACAACATATGGTGTTATGTTGTGATGGTAAGTTTGGCCTGACTTAGGATATCATGCCCTAATTTACATTTTGTATGACAGAGGACTCTACATTCCATTCTCTCAAGATTCTTTCACGAACTCTATCAAAAGCTAACTGATAGCCTTCCAGTACATAAATGTATTACATGAACACAACTGCACCGCCAATAGTGCACTGACATATCAAAACAGATTACCAAACTTGTAATGCTCACTGATGCAGAATCTTACATCTTACAGCAAAGTAATAATTTAGTACAAACACCACCAAAAAAAAAAGAGAAAAATGCCCCAGCAGATAACCTCCCCAAGTAAACCGTGTTACACAGCGGTAGGCGTCTCACTGAGTTAAATAACAGATATACCACTGCATGACTAACCTGACTAGCTACCAGTAACAATCAAAGGAACAGCGCATGGAGCTGATCAGATACAGAGTACATACGGAGTAGAGGAGCTAGTCTGGCTAACGCTAACTTACAACCCTCACTTCGATTTCCGTTGTCTGGGGAGGTTATAGTTGAGCTTATCGTGCTTGTTGTTCGACTTGCGAGACCCAAACCCATTGCGCTGTGAGGAAGACTGGCCGTCCGCATTCTGGGCAGTTGTCTTCGGCAGCTTCCGAGAGGGCGGTGTTTCCATGTCGAGCTCCGGCTCCTTCCTTTTCAGCTCATTCAGGGATATGCTTTCTGAACTGTCGATGTTGAAGTCTCTGAATCTTGACGGTGCTGATACGTCATCCATTCTGCAGTTTCATTGCAAATGGCGTCATATGGAAATCCATTTCATCCTTAAGCATAAGAACTACATATGTCAAACAAAAGTTGATGCATGCGGCAATATAATATGTATAAATGCAAATGTTCTTGTGGTGAATATGCAGTCCATGGCACAAGCTCTTTGTATGGCATGCTGGCAGGATTGAAGAGATCAAACTGAATCTGATTCTGATCGGTAGCTTGAACAGAAATAATTGATTGAAATCATAACTCATAACTAAATGAAAATTTCTGCAAATATGCATCCATAACTTATTTCAAATAAAAAAGAAGTAAAATACAATCCTCCTTCACTACAACATACAGTATACACTTGTATACAGTTCATTTGCATAGATAACTCGTATTTGACTTTGAGCACTTCGACATGCCCAGCTCAACAAAGTGGAAGCTACAGAATTCCTAAACATAACATTCACCAACTGAAGCTACATAATTTTTCGACACAATAACCAGAACAATAGCTAATAACCTAAAATTATATTTTGTGACAGATATTTGATCACTTCAAAATAATGCCCAGCTCCACAAAAATGCTACAGCCTACAGATTTCATAAAACTGTTGATAATTATATTAGTACACATTCAGCAAGTGAAACTAAATCTCTCAAAAAGAATAATGGAACATTACACTCCAGAAGGCTGTGCAAATTTCAAGCAGTAGAGACATGGATGTATAATGTATTGTACACTAATGCCAAGGTGAGAAGAAATCCCTCAGGTAGCTACACAACAGATGATGTATATATTGCAGTGATGGTAGGAGTAGGATGTATCATGCCCTGATTTGTAGCATCATGGAAAGAAAAATAAACTCAAGATCTTGTCACACACAATGATGCACTGACGTGCCAAAACAGGGTATCAAATTTTGCAATGCTCACTGCTGTTGCAGAATCTTACATCTTACACCAAGTAATACTAGTTTGAGTACAGACACTGCCAAAAAGAAGTAAAAAAAATGCCCCAACACACATAACCTCCCAAATCTACGCAGGCTTCTGACCAAATTAAATAACAGATATACCACAGCAGGACTTATCTGACTACCTGTTACAATCCAGGGAACAGCGCTCCCAAAGATGATCTGATACAGAGTACATATGGCTAACGCTAACTTGCAGCCTCACGTTGATTTCCGTTGTCTGAGAAGGTTATAGTCGAGCTTATCGCGCTTGTTCGAATTGCGATTGCGAGACCCAAAGCCGTTGCGCTGCGAAGACGACGACTGACCGTCGGCGTTCTGGCCTGCGGTCTTCGGCAGCTTTCGAGACGGTGGTGTTTCCATCTCAAGCTCAGGCTCTTTCCTCTTTAGCTCGTTCAGAGATATGCTTTCTGAACTGTCGATGTTGAAGTCTCTGAATCTTGACGCTGCTGATACGTCATCCGTTCTGCAGTTTCAGTGCAAATGGCGTCACATGGAAAAGCATTTCACCCTAAAGTTATTGAAAAGCCCAAAAAATACATATGTCAAAGAAAGGCTGGTCTACTGATGCATACAGACATATAATATAAAAAATAGTAGTGTTATTCTGGTTAATATGCTGCCCATTGTGTATGGCGTGCTACAAGGACTCAAGAGATCAAACTGAATCTAATTTTTTCCTATTGTTTGAACAAAATAGAAGGGACTTAAGGTCATAACTAAATGAGAACTTCTGCCAATATGTATGCAAGTCTACAAGCTGTTCATGTCATGCATCAATAACTTATTGAAACGGAAAAAAAGTAAAGACCATCATCCATTATAAATACAACATGACAGTATACATTTGTATACGGTTCTTTGGAACACTAAGATTGTATTTGAGAAAATCAAAAGAAAGACATGGCCAACTATATAAAGTGGAATCTACAGGTTTCTACAAGTTGATGATCACATTGGTCCACCCACAGCAATTAGAACTAAATAACTACTTTACAAATTTGTAATGAATCAATCCTAGCAGATAGCTAAAATTACATCTTCTGAATGATGGCATTTCCAAGGTAGTAACTTAACAGAGAGAGAAAAGAGTTAAATATAATCCTTCTTCACAACATGAGAATCTACACTCCCATATAGTTTGGAAACATGTTATATTCAAGTACTTCAAAAAGACTTGCGCAGCTCAATGAAGTGGAAGCTACAAGTTATCTAAACATGACGATTATCATACTGGTCCACATTCAATGATCAAAACTAAATAATTTCTAAACACATTTACAAGGCATCAATTCCTGAACAAGAGCTAAAGTTATATCTTGTGAAAGATGGCACGGCAAACGTAGCTTAACAGAGAAAAAGAGTTAAGTCAATTGACTCAATTGCTAACCTGGTGGTATTTGCATTGTCTTGATGAGAATTACTAGGTGAAGCTGATTGTGTTGGGCGACCACTTGCCTCGTCATTTAGTTTCTACAGGTCTAGGCTTGTGTAAGGGAAACAAAGATCTAAAGGACATAGCTTCCACAAGGACATGCAAAAAAACCTACAGAACTCACATCGATGGATGGATTGAAGTTTTGGAATGACATCCGACCCTTTACGGCTCCTGGATGCGGATTACCCTCCATGACAACTACACTGAAAAGAGAAACTAGTGTCGTTAAGTCTGCACTGACAGATCAATCAAAGCTAATACTTTATTATTAAGATTTTCTTTGCACAAGCAAGCATGTAAAAATGAGTGTCTCTAACAAACCAACTAATAAAACACATGCATTCATCGTTTTAACAATCACAATCCAAAGGATGATGCTGAAAAGATAGACAAACAAGCATGAACAACTGGCAAACAGTCGGCTCTCTGAAAACCTTTACTACATAGCTACTTGAGCGTATTTGCAGTCACACTTTTTCATTGTCTGAGGCGCATGTCTAAGTGAAACTGGTGCTGTTCACATGAGCTATATGTGAGTTTTCATGCGCTCCAAACATCTGAACCGACAGCGGCGCGATCTTCATCAGGGTATGTCTATTTCGCAGTGTCAGGAGCTAAGCTATATCATCAAACAAATTGTCAGAATTGTTTCGTCGTCACGCACTCTAGCAAATCTAAAAATCCTCTACACCACTTCCCTAGACCGAAGATATCCAACCAACCAAATACGCGGGCGCAGACATAACAGGCGCGACTAAAAAGACAAAGCCTTTCGATCACCACACTACTTCGTGGCGGCTTAGAGCCTCTGCGAGCCTTCAACTCTTCACGAACCAACGGTGACACGACTTTCATCGAGGATTTTCCATGTGCCAGTAACAAAACTAAGCTATATCACACAGAATCGGTAAAACAAAATCCTCCGTAGAACTTGGCTAAACTGTAAGATATCAAAATGCACGAACAGTCGAACACAGGTGGACTAGACGCAACTGAAAAGAACCGAGCTTTCCGACCAATCCACATACATACCACTTCCTGGCGACCTGGACCGACGAGCCGACTCCTCCCCCGTTGGCCGCGGGCGACGACAACTCCGCCTCCATCTCCACCGCTTCATCCGCCTTGTCCTCTATCTTCTGCGCCACCGCCGCCCGCTGCATAAACTGCACACACACACAGAAATCGCCGCCGTCAGAGGCCGGGGAGAGAGGAAGCAGCTGCGGGGACAAAGTGGTTGATTCATTCACTCACCTTGAGGTTCCGCAGCGTGCTCGAGAGCCCCTTCTTCGCCGACATCTCGCCGCCGCCGCCGCTTCGAGCTCTAATCTAGGGTTAGGGTTTAGAGGAGGCGGCGGCCGTGTCGCGCGAGGACGGAACAGAGGAGCACGCGGAGAGGAGTCACAACAACTAGACCAGCTTCGAGCCTGACGAGGAGGGCCCACAAGTCATAGGCGGTGGCTCGTGCCGTCTCACCGCCATGTGGGCTCGGCTAGTCGTACTAGGCCGTGTAGTAGTCGGCGCCGTCATACCGGTTTGTAGCCGACTCGAACCCAACCGAACCCAACCGAACCGACCGTGGCACCCACGAAACGTCGTGAATAAATTTCGCAAGGCTACGCACTGTGTCTAAACTTCTCTTCTTCTATCTGAGATTCAGAAGATCCATCGATTTGATTCTCCAATTCGTCATCAAATATCAACATCGACCGTCTTCTACGGTTGTTATATTTTCGCGATGGTATGTTTGCACGGCTTTGCTCTGCTTCTCATTGATCTGTATTTCGTGTTCCATGGCGTGAACTTTCTTGGTTCAGATCGCCGACGAGGACTAACGCGTCTTGCTTAATCTGCGGTTGCAGGAGGAAGAAGCACCGTCGGACCTGAAGGAGGAGGAGCATCTGATGGAGGAGCGTGACCAGCCCAAGGAGCAAGCAGCCGATCTATCGCAGTCGCACCCCATGGAGGAAGAAGCACTCTCGCACCTGAACAAGGAGGAGGAAGCAGCAGCTGTGCCATCGTCGCAGATGAACAAGGACGAACAGGGTGATTTGTCCAAGGAGGTGGACCTGATGGAGGAGGAGGAGCGTGACCGGTCCAAGGAGGAGCAAGCAGCTGATCCATCGCAGTCGCACCCGACGGAGGAGGAAGATGGTGATCTGTCCACGGAGGAGGAGGACGACGACCACGAGGAGGAGCAGGACGAGGAAGAGGACAGCTGGGAGGCGTACCTCCGGTCGCAGCGGTCGCGCCACACCTTCGCGCAGTACTACCGGTGCCGCCCCATGTCGCTGCTCGGCAACGACGCCGCCGCGGGCTACGACGACGGCAACCGGGTCGTGATGCCGCAGTCGGCCCTCGAGCGCCTCAGCTACGTGGAGGTGGAGTACCCCATGGTGTTCCGGATCCAGAACGCCGCCACGTTGCAAACCTCCCACGTCGGCGTGCAGGAGTTCGTCGCCGACGAGGGGTTCGTCCACGTCCCCACCCACACCATGGCGCGCCTCGACCTGCTGCCTCACGGGGCCGGAGAAGACGACGTGGACGGCCAGCTCGTGCTGCTCACCAGCACGTCGCTGCCCAAGGCCACCTCCGTCAAGCTGCAGCCGCACACCTCCGACTTCCTCCGCGTCAACTACCCCAAGGAGCTGCTCGAGTACAACTTCGGCAAGTACACGTGCATGACCGTGGGCGACACCATCACCGTCATCGAGGGAGACCGGCGGTACCTCCTCGACGTCGTCGAGGCCAAGCCCGCCGACGCCGTCTCCACCATCGAGACCGACTGCGAGGTGGACTTTCTACAGCCGCTAGACTACAACGAGCCGACGGCACGTGTGTCCTCGGTGTCATCCACGGTGAAGGTTATCCCCACCGGCCAAGGTGACGCCTCTGCTGTAGGGGTGCGCATGGACGGTAAGCCCGTGGAGCGGCCGGCCAAGGTTGCCACCGGCAAAGGCGAGGGACGACAGTTCTCCCACGTTGGAGTGCGGATGGACGGCAAACCCGTGGAGCGGCCGGCGAAGGTTGCCACCGGCAAAGCCGAGGGACGACAGTTCTCCCACGTTGGAGTGCGGATGGACGGCAAACCCGTGGAGCCCGCTCCGACGGTGTCGGTGACTGGTCCATTGGCAAAGGCAAATAATACTAAGAGTGCGCTTCGGTTCGGCGCAGGAGCGTCGATGGCATCCGCTGTCAAGGTGGGGCAGAAGGCGGACGCCGGCGAGAAGTCCAAGGAGACCGGCGGGTTTACCGGGCAGAAGTACTCTTTGAAAGATTGAAGCAATGGTAAAAATATAGTTGGCACGCGAGAAATTGTTTCGAACCAAAATGATCAAGAAGAGTTTTGGTAGTACGACGTTTGTGTTGTCGAGTTTACAGAGTTCAATACCTACTACTGATGTTTTATTTGTCCAAGGTTGAGCTGATAAGTTATTATACTATAAATCTTGCTATAACTTGAAAATCAGTTATCATGTGCTATTGTATTGCCTGGCTTATGGATAATACAATGCTGCCTTTGAATTGACTAAAACGAGGTGTAAGTGTAACTACGTGAGTATTGCCTGGCTCAATACCTACTTCTTGTGGCTTGCCCTCCATGGGCGTTGCTGGACAGCCGACCGTCTCGCTCGACGGAACCTCCCTCGTCCCGGCTCCTGCCCCCTCTGCGACCAGCACAATGAGACCATTAGTCACATGCTGCCTCAGCTGGGGAAACCCCAGCTGGACCCCGAGGTTTGGCGAGACGCTGGAGGAGTGGCGCTGCTCCAGGACGGAGCCAAGTAGAGACATTAGGGATGTACGGACTGCCCTGGCCTTGTGGCATGGACTGTGTGGAACCACCGGAATGACATTGTTTTTTATGGCAGCCCGTCGATCGGTAGGATTCTAGAGTCGCTTAGGATAGAGGGAGAGACCTGGCGTGTCGCCAGTCTATTCAGAGGTAGCCTAGGACAGGTGGAGCGGTGGAGGTTTGGCGAGTAGTCCGCTATGTCGATAGGGTTTAGGGTACCGAGCTGCTACAGCAGTGTGATTGCGCCCTCGGCGTTTGTGCCAGTCCGTGTTGTAACTCGGTCGCTTGGCATTTCTTCTATGAAAACTGATATGCCCTCCTTGAAAAACTACATGAGCAGCATAACAACGTAAAAGAACTCCCAAGGATGGGCAAGCAACTGATCCATCGTTGTCACCCGCCGGAGGAGGAGGAAGATGGTGATCGGTCCACGGAAGAGTCGGAGCCGGAAGAGGACAACTGGGAGGCGTACCTCCGGTCGCAGCACTCCGACCACACCTTCGCGCAGTACTACCGGTGCCGCCCCATTTCGCTGCTCGGCAACAACGCCGCCGCGGGCTACGACGACGGCAACCGGGTCGTGATGCCGCAGTCGGCGCTCGAGCGGCTCAGCGCCGTCGAGGTGGAGTACCCCATGGTGTTCCGGATCCAGAACGCCGCCACGCTGCAGGCATCCCACGTCGGCGTGCAGGAGTTCATCGCCGACGAGGGGTTCGTCCACGTCCCCACCCACACCATGGCGCGCCTCGACCTGCTGCCTCACGGGGCCGGAGAAGACGACGTGGACGGGCAGCCCGTGCTGCTCACCAGCACGTCGCTGCCCAAGGCCACCTCCGTCAAGCTGCAGCCGCACACCTCCGACTTCCTCCGCGTCAACTACCCCAAGGAGCGGCTCGAGTGCAACTTCGGCAAGTACACGCGCATGACTGTGGGCGACACCATCACCTTCATCGAGGGCGAGAGGCGGTACCTCCTCGACGTCGTTGAGGCCAAGCCCGCCGACGCCGTATCCACCATCGAGACCGACTGCGAGGTGGACTTTCTACCGCCGTTAGACTACAAGGAGCCGACGGCATGTGTGTCCTCGGTGCCATCGGCTGCGGCGGTGAAGGTCGTCGTCCCCACTGGCCAAGGTGACGACGTCTCTGCCGTCGTCGGGGTGCGGATGGACGGCAAGCCCGTGGAGCGGCCGGCGAAGGTTGCCACCGGCAAAGGCGAGGGATGACGGTTCTCCCACGTTGGAGTGCGGATGGACGGCAAGCCCGTGGAGCCCGCTCCGACGGTGTCGGTGACTGGTCCATTGGCGAAGGCAAATCTTAATACTAAGAGTGCACTTCGGTTCGGCGCTGGATCATCGATGGCGTCCGCTGTCAAGGCAGGGCAGAAGGCGGACGCCGGCGACAAGTCCAAGGAGACCGGCGGGTTTACCGGGCTGAAGTACTCTTTGAATGATTGAAGCAATGGTAAAAACAGTTGGCACTCGAGAAATCGTTTGGAACCAAAATGATCAAGAAGAGTTTTGGTAATACGACGTTTGTGTTGTCGAGTTTACAAAGTTCAATACCTACTACTGATGTTTTATTTGTCCAAGGTTGAGATGATAAGTTATTGCATAAATCACTAGTAGAAAACTGAGCTTTAGTACCGGTTTCAGAGGGCCTTTAGTCCCGGTTTTGCAACCGGAACAAGCAAATCGGGACTAAAGGCCCCCCTTTAGTCCCGGTTGCCCACGAACCGGGACTAAAGGCCTCCACGTGGCCACGGCGGGGCGCCCACGGCGGGAAGACCTTTAGTCCCGGTTGGTGTTACCAACCGGGACAAAAGGTTTCTGTTTTTTGTTTTCTATTTATTTATTTTTCCTGGTTTAGGGTTTAGGGCATTAGGGGTTTAGGGGTTTGGATTTTGTGTTTTCCATTCAATTCTTTTTGTATGGAGATCACGTTGATGCGCAAAAAACAAGTCGTATACATAAAATTTATACTACATCGAGATCACGTTGATGCATATATACATACACATACAAGTTGCTTTAATGAAATTTTCACGTCGAGATCACGTCATTTACATGGAGGCATAATATAATTACTAGGGTGACGAAATTCTCCGGTTTCCTTTATGACCCCCCAGTTCAAAAAGCCCGCCAATTCCTCTTGAATTGCTCTTAGGCGCTTCGCTGGTATGAGCGAGTCCCGCATTCGTTCCAACACAATATGGTAATAAAAAATTGCGAATAGTGTTTACGTACTTCAAATGTCCTGTTATCTCTATTCCGCTGAGTGACACAAGAGCGTATGAACTCGCAAACGTAGTATGCACATAAATTAGTCCCTTGTTCCTGCCTCAGACACCACTTTACAAAGAATAGAATTCAATCAAATAATAATCAAGCATGATAATGGTATTGAAACTAGAATTAAAGAGTTGTGCGGACCTAGATATATAGTACTACTTACCTTGGTGGTATAAAAATCTCGCTCCGGTTTCCACTCCCCTTTAACATTCTGGGTGAACCGTTTCCAAACCCTGCCCAGCAAAAGAAAATGATTAAAAGAGTTATTAATTACTTGATATCAGAAAATAAACGAAAGAGGTCGATATAGAGCGATAATGATTGTAATTACCTCTGGAGCATTTCTTGCAAGTTGAGGTACTCGTCCATATCTTTTCTTAACGAGTCCATGAATTCAACGACTCCTTCGTCAACTCTAATGATTAGCAGAATCCAGTGGAATCTGCACACGTTTATATGTACATGCATACATAACTCATCGATTGCACTAAACATCGAGTAAGCAAAATAAAATGTGTAGAAGACAGTAACAATCACTTGAAGTTGTAAGGAAAAAGTATTTATGTGCAGATATTTTGTTTCACTAAAAACCGGAGCAAGTTTTGCTCTGTGTCCTCGGCATGGTTCCTTACGGTAACTTCATGATTGTAATAAGGGTCAACGAACCCAATGTCAAAGATGTTCCGGTGTCTGCATTTGACAATCTTCATTCTGCATAATAGTGTACAAAAGAATATAGTGAGATAATTACAGGCAATGAACGAGCTGAGCTAGAGACTTAATTAAATTGCAGAAATAAATCACTTACAAACAATAGCAACTAACGAGGACTTTGTCGAGGGCGTCTTGATTGAATAACTGAAAAATTTCAGAAAACGGAACATACATCGCGTCATCCGTGAAGTAATGCTCTTTCATATATACCACCCAGAAGTGGTCATGCCCGGCCGCTACGGCTTTCATGTACCACTGATGCAAGTGGCGCAATTGTGTTGTTAGAGACTGGACCGCCTCAGGTCTGACCAGTGGCTCCCCGTTGACATATTTCCATGCATACTGATACTGTATGGGGTAACCAGTGTCGCCTATGTGACCAGTGTTGTGTTGTACGTCGGGCATCACCTTGAGCGGGGAGATCGACTGATTTTCCTGTTCTCCGAGCTGGGCCACTTGTTTCCCGCTTTTTTACGCCCGCTCCTGCTCCCTCTTTAGCTTATATGCCGCCTCCTCCTCCTCCTTCTGTTGACTATATGTTTTCTGAATACAGCGGTCATAGTCATCTCGTAAAGCAGGCGGCTGTGGTGGTTCCCTCGATAAAATTTTCAAACATCTCGCAAGTTTTTCCGGTGGTATTATCTCCTTTGACGGGGCCCGTTTCGGTGCTAATTGTCTTTTCACATCGGCACTCACGTCCGCGGCGAGTTCCTCTGAAGACTTGTCGTAACTTCTCTTTGGAAGAGGCTTTAGCAACTCGCGTTCCTCTCGAGTTTCCTTATATGCACTTTTCTTCTGTGTATATGTCGACGGGAAGTTTAGTTTCCGCTTTGTCGAGACGGTGTGGGCGATGGACGACTTAGTAGTGGGCGCAGTCGGCTGACGGGACGGCATGGGCGATGGACTTGGGTCGGGCTCCCAATCGGCGGGGTGGGATGGACTTTGAGGTGGGGGATTGCTACTCGGAGGAGTCCGTGGCCTTGGCGCCAAGTTTGGAAACACGATGTTTTTCTTGTTCCATAGAACAATATCACGCCTGACTTCTCCCAGTGTCTTCTCCTCGTCACCTCCAGGAATGTCAAGCTCCAGTGTCTCAAACCCCGGCATAATTTGATCCACCCCGACACGAGCATAGCCAGCTGGAATCCCACCGAGATGGATGGTTGCTCCAGGTGGATTTGGTAAAGCATAGCCGACCGCCACCTTGAAGGATATGTTCTTCATTGACATATGTAGCTCACAGTCTGTCTTCTCCGTGATATCATCCACGGGGTAGTGAGCCACCGACGCTTCAAATTCAGAACCTTCTAGCTGCTGCGTGGAACCCACGCTGCTTTTCCGCTGATCAGATGGGACGGCTTTGACTTCAGGACGACCTTCTAGCTGCTACTGAGATGCCCTTTGCTGACTAATTGAGTCTAGTTGCTCCTGCTGCCGCTGCACCTTGCGTTCCAATTCCGATAACCGGTCTAACTCCTGCTTCTTCTTTCTCTGACGGCTTCTATAAGTTTCAACGTCCTCTGGAAACCCTTGCTTCCACGAAACACCGGGTCCATAGCCTCGTGTTCGTCCAACTTTTTCAGGATTCCCGAGGGCGAGTGTCAGCTCGTCATTCTCTCTGTAAGGCACGTACTCTGCCTTTCGAACTTTTTCTATTGCGGCCACAAGATCTTTGGTTACTTTTTCAATTTTCTCCTTCCATTTTCCCTTTGCAACAATCTGCCCTGTCTGTGGGTCCAACCCTGCCCCATGCACGAACAACCAGAACTTGGACCTCTCGGGCCAGTCCGCTGTCTGTGGAATGATCCCTCGATCAAGCAGTTTTGCTTCAAAGGCTTCCCACTTAGGCACAGCAGTCTTGTAGCCACCTGTGCCCAAAGTATGGTGATATATCTTCTTCGCAGCATTTGCCTTATTTATTTCCGATCGGGCCACAGTGGCCTCCGATTTTCTTAACTTCACAAATGCGGGCCAGTCATGTTGTAACTTCTCTAGTGGTTCAGTGAATTCTGGATCTTGTTCCTCCGCCTCTACATAATTTTTCCATAATTTTTTCTTCCAGGTCTGGAATTGTGTGGCCATCTTCTTCAAAGTCCACTGCTTGACTTTGTCCTTCTTGTTCTGTGCGATACCTGGCAGTAGGTTGACATGTGTCAAAAGCGTGTCCCAAAGCAAAAAAAAATCTTCTGTCATCGACATAACTAGCTGCCTTGTTGTCGTCCTTCGGCTTATGCCATTCTCCAAGGGTGATCGGGACCAAGTTCCTAACAAGAACTCCGCATTGATTTATAAATTTACGACGGCTCTCACTGGGTTCCAGCGGATCGCCATCATCACCAACTTTGTCGATCGATATCCTTGCACCATCGGCCAACCTCTTGGTTGGGCCTCGTTTCGTCTTTTTAGCAGCTGCTGATTTGCTCGATCCGGAGGGCTAAAAGAAAAAATGATTCGTTAATAACTGCAATACAACTCAATTAATGCATCTAGTGATCGATCAACAGAGGCTTAATATACCTCTCTTCAAATTTCTTCTTGCTGAACTCACTCACCGGAGTCGTTCTAAAATTGTGAGCTGTAATCGTCTCCAATTACCCCATCTTCTTCACCAGCATCTTCTTCACCTGGTTTGCACGTCCATATATAATCTGCAACATTCGGTCTTCACACTCCTCGTCTCTGCCGGGGGAGTCCATAGCTCAATGTCCCTACAATCAATTATATATGCAATCAATTTTGGTCACATGTCACCTAAATATACAAAGTGTTTCTATAAATTTTGGGGAAAAACTTGCAAAGTGTCATTTTGAATAATCAAACAAAATGGGCAGCATAATTGTTAAAGTGTCATTTAACAATTTGCACACACAAATTTTAAACAATGCTAACATTGCTAACATTACAAATACATCTCCCATGCATGAACCTCTCAAACTAACTTCGACTGGGTCCTGAGCCGCGGGGTGCTGAGTCGCCGGCACTGCGCATCCAAAGACAAGGAACCCTCACATGGTCATAGCTTACGTGATAAGGAACCCTCTGAAGAAACGACCAGCTATTGCTATACTGCATATCCAACAAATACATGTAGCGACGGACGTGCTCGTCCTCCTCCCTGATACGGCGACGTACCACCTCCTCGAGGGCCGGCTCCCTCTGCACCGAGTGTGGCCCACGCGACTGCCACCAAAGAAGATCCGGGTCGACGACGTCACCCGGATTCCTCACCAAGCTGCGCGTCCCGGAAGGTGGCACCTCCCAGTGCCAGCCCGGCGGAGCCCAGTCCCGGACATCGCCCCTCTGGTCCAACAGAGACATCGTCGCCGGGAAAAATAAACTAAAAACACAATTTTCAAACTCATCTTAAACAACAAATTTTCATAACAACAATTTAAACAACAATATTCATACTCTACACACTAACAAAATATTTAGCTTAACTTCTATTTTGTATACTTCTAACAATTTTTTTTCCAACATCTAATTTTTTTTACATCTAATTTGCTAACACTAACAAAAAAACTTTGCTAACACTAAACAAAAAAACTTTGCTAACACTAACAAAAATTGGCTAAATATTAGAAAAAAATTGTTAGAAGAACAGGGAGGGGATGGAATATAGAAAATATGGAAACTAACCTACAATTTTGCTAACACACTAACAACTAATTCTAGAACTTTGCTAACACTAACAACACTAATATTAGAAACTAATTAACCTAACACTAGAATTAGAAACTAGCTAACGAAAATATGGTACTGAAAATGAGAAAAAAATGAGAATGTCTCACCTAGCTTTGGCTTGCGGATGAGGAGGGAGACCGAGGTAGAGGCAGAGGAGGAGGCCGGGCGGGGCAGCGCCAGGCAGGGGAGGAGGCCGGGCGGGGTAGCGGCGGTGCTCGTGGCCTGAGGAGGTAGAGGGGCACGCGGCGGCGGCGGCCCTCCTTCACGCGCGGCCGGGGGCAGAGGAAGAGGCCGGGCGGGGCAGCGCCGACGGAACGCGCGGCAGAGAGGAGATCGAGGCGGCGGAGAGGAGGTCACTGCGGCGGAGAATCGGCCGGGCAGGGCTTCGCCGGAGAATCGGGCAGGGCTTCGCCTCCGATTGCAACTGCGACGCGGGAGGAAGAACTGCTCGATTGGCGCTCCAAGTCCTGGAGAAAAGGGGTACCGGTTGGTGGCTAGAACCGGTACTAAAGGTCTACATTTTGGGCCGCTTGAATTCGCACGCGCGAAGACCACCTTTAGTACCGGTTCGTGGCTAGAACCGGTACTAAAGGGGCTTTTGGAATTTCTTTTTTCTTTTTTCTTTTTTCTTTTTTCTGATTTCTTTATTCTATTGATTTAATTGTCCAAATTTGACAAACTTTATATCAAACTTAAGCCCTGCACATGTAGAATGTTTTGGTACTGGTTATTTTCAAATTTGACTATGTTGAATATATTCAAATTTGAAATGGATGATTTGAGTAAATTTGACATAGATTTAAATCCATATCATCAAAAAAATTAAACAAAATGCATGTTTGATTGTTTTTTATATAATTTGAATTTCTAAAAATGCTTTTAATATGAATTTTTTATGTTCTAGTTTATTTTTCTTTATACTTAGTTTAATTGTTTCAATATTTATGAAAATCATATCTTTTTATGATTTGTTTCATATCTATTGATTTAATTGTCTAAAAATTTGTAATAATCATCTCTTTATTTTAAAAACATCCTTAACAACATCTCATACAGTTACATAAAAGGTTTAATACATTATTACACATCACGAACAGTTTTTATAACACAGTTACATTACTACATAAACGGACTTGTTGGGTCGGAGGCCGTAGGATTAGGGGAACGGCGGGAGGAGCCAGCCCCGTTCGCGGCCGCCCGGTTCTCGCGCGCACGTTTGCGGCGGAGGGCACGAGCCATGGAGGATGAGTCTTTCAGCGCCCAATCCAGCTCGGAAGCCTCCTTCGCCTTGAGCTTGGTAGGCAGTCTTGGCTCGCTGGACACGGTCATCATGGACAGACTGGAAGGAGGCTTCCATGGCCTCCTATATCTGCAACCCACATCCCTCTGTCCCGTCGTCGCTCCAGTCAAAGTCGTCGTCCTCCTCCTCCTCGGCGCGAGGAACGGCGGCGCCTGGTGGAGGTGCGGCGGCACCTGGTGGAGACGCGTCCAAGTCGCCGTATGCGGCCGTGGATCCCCACGCCACCCCTGCGGCGTACGCATCCTCGTCGGCGTCGGGGACGTCGGACCACGCGCGCTCGTACGCCCTGCGCACCGGATCCGGCACCGGAGCAGGAGGCCGGTAGCTGGGCATTCCTCTCCACGCCGGACTCGTGGGCATACGGCGGGATAGGCTCCCGCGGTAGCGCCCAAGCGCGCTCTGCCGAGCACGCTCGACCTCGTCCAGAAGGCGCTGCGGCGGGCATGGCGGATCCATCTCGTGGAGACGATGCGTTCGTGGCTAGGAATGGTGGATTAGGGTTTACCCCGTCGGCGACAATACATATAGACCTCCAGGGCAGCGCTGGGGGAGGACACGTGACCAGGGCGAGGACACGTGGCCAGGGCAGCGCTGGGGGAGGACACGTGTGACTGACACGAGTCGTGACCGCAAAGCCCGCCTTTAGTCGCGGTTGGTGTTACCAGCCGGGACTAAAGAAGCACAAGGATCGTGTGTTTCTTTCAAGTGCTTGTGAGCCGTTGGATCGACACTATCACGACCACTTCGTGAGCCACACGACCCTATAGATAGCCCACCTCTCAGACATGTTCGGCACTCAGTGTGTACTCATTGTAGTTCATTTGGTATGCAGAGCATTCGGATTCCCTGCATACATCCGACGGTGCATTTGATATGTGGACACTCACGAGCCACCGTCGGGCTGTATGCAGGGAAACAATGTGTTTTGTTCTATCTACAAATCCTTCAGTTCATCGACCTAATACAAATCATTCGGATTCCCTGCATACATCCGACGGTGCATTTGATATGCGGGCACTCACGAGCCACCGTCGGGCTGTATGCAGGGGAAACCGTGTGTTTTGTTCCAACTTTTTCGAGCGCTTTTAAGACGTTGAGTTTTTAGAACCAAAAATCAGAGTTTTCTTCTGAGTTTTCAGAACACAGTTACATAAAAGGTTTAATACATTATTACACATCACCAACAACATCCCTATCTAGTGTTGTGGTATAAACTTTTTCTTCGTGTGTGTCCTTTTCTTCTGATTGCGCCGTAACCATGGACAATCTTCATCATTTAACACGATGCTTGGGTCAGTTTTCACTGCGAAGGCGGAATTTCATCAAACTTATTGTAATCTTCTGACATGTCTGTCTTGTCCTCCACTCCCACGATGTTTCTTTTCCCTGAAAGAACTATGTGGCGCTTTGGCTCATCGTATGATGTATTCGCTTGCTTATGATCTTTTCTTTTTTTCGGTCTGCTAGACATGTCCTTCACATAGAAAACCTGAGCCACGTCATTGGCTAGGACGAATGGTTCGGTCTGGTACCCAAGATTCTTGAGATCCACTGTTGTCATTCCGTACTGGGGTCTACCTTTACCCGCCTGTCAGGTTGAACCATTTGCACCAAACAAAGGGACCTTAAAATCAGATCCATAGTCAAGTTCCCATATATCCTCTATGTAACCATAATATGTGTCCTTTTGCCCATTGTTGTTTGTTGCATCAAAGCGGACACCACTGTTTTGGTTGGTGCTCTTTTTATCTTGGGCGGCCGTGTAAAATGTATTCCCATTTATCTCGTACCCTTGAAAAGTCAATATAGTCGAAGATGGTGACTTGGCCAACAAGTATAGCTGTTCTCCAACAGTGGTGTCATTAATGAGACTTGTTTGCAACCAACCGCCGAAAGTCTTCACGTGTTCTCCATCAATCCAATCTTCAGGTTGCTCCGGGTATTTCGAGCGTAAAATATTCTTGTGTTCCTGATATATGGAGCCACCAAGCTGGAATTATGTAGAACTGTGTGGTGTGCTTGAGTGAAAGAATGCCCGTCCATACATATTATTGCTTTCTTTCCTAGCGTGCCTTTTCCACGCAGTCTCCCTCATGGCGCGATTGAGGAACACCGATCGGCTTAAGGTCAGGAATAAAGTCAACACAAAACTCAATGACCTCCTCTGTTCCATAGCCCTTGGAGATGCTTCCTTCTGGCCTAGCACGGTTATGAACGTATTTCTTTAAGACTCCCATGAACCTCTCAAAGGGGAACATATTGTGTAGAAATACAGGACCGAGAATGGAAATCTCTTCGACTAGGTGAACTATGAGGTGCGTCATAATATTGAAGAAGGATGGTGGGAACACCAACTCGAAGCTGACAAGACATTGGACCACATCCTTCTGTAAACTTGGTAGAGTTTTGATTGATTACCTTCTGAGAAATTGCATTGAGGAATGCACATAGCTTCACAATGGGTACTCGAACATTTTCCGGTAGAAGCCCCCTCAATGCAACCGGAAGTAATTGTGTCATAATCACGTGGCAGTCATGAGACTTTAGGTTTTGGAACTTTTTCTCTGCCATGTTTATTATTCCCTTTATATTCGACGAGAAGCCAGACGGGACCTTGATACTGCTCAGGACTTCAAAAAAGATTTCCTTCTCTTCTTTGGTAAGAGCGTAGCTGGCAGGACCTTGATACTTCTCTGGATTCAGGTCGTCTCGTTCGTGCATACGTTGCTGGTGCAGCCGTGCATCCGGTGTATCTTTCGTCTTCCCATACACGCCCAAGAAGCTTAGCAGGTTCACGCAAAGATTTTTCGTCACGTGCATCACGTCGATTGCAGAGCGAACCTCTAGGATTTTCCAATAGGGTAGCTCCCAAAATATAGATTTCTTCTTCCACATGGGTACGTGTCCGTCGGCGTCATTCGGAACAGATTGTCCGCCAGACCCTTTCCAAAGATTACTTTTAAATCCTTGACCATGTCATATATATCAACACCAGTAGGGCAGGTAGGCTTCGTCCGGTGATCTGCCTCACCTTTGAAATGCTTGCCTTTCTTTCTTACAGGATGCTTGTTTGGAAGAAATCGACGATGCCCCGGTACACATTCTTGTTTGCCAAATATATACTTTCAGTCTCACCTAAACAGTGCGTGCATGCATTGTATCCCTTGTTTGACTGTCCTGAAATGTTACTAAGAGCAGGCCAATCATTGATGGTTACAAACAACAACGCTCGTAGGTCAAATTCCTCCAGTTTGTGCTCATCCCACACACGTACACCTTCTTCACGCCACAACTGTAAAAGTTCTTCAACCAATGGCCTCAGGTACACATCAATGTCGTTGCCGGGTTGCTTCGGGCCTTGGATGAGCACTGGCATCATAATGAACTTCCGCTTCATGCACAACCAAGGAGGAAGGTTATAGATACATAGAGTCACAGGCCAGGTGCTATGACTGGAGCTCTGCTCCCCAAAAGGATTAAAGCCATCTGTACTTAGACCAAACCTTAAGTTCCTTGCGTCACTGCAAAGTCGGGAAGTCTCTGTCGATTTTTCTCCACTGCGACCCATCAGCGGGGTGTCTCAGCATCACGTCTTTCTTACGGTCTTCTTTGTGCCATCGCAACAACTTGGCATGCTCTTTGTTTTGGAACAAACGTTTCAACCGTGGTATTATAGGAGCATACCACATCACCTTGGCAGGAACCCTCTTCCTGGGGCGCGGCTCGCCCTCAACATCACCAGGGTCATCTCGCCTGATCTTATACCGCAATGCACCGCATACCGGGCATGCATTCAAATTCTCGTACTCCTCACCGCGGTAGAGGATGCAGTCATTGATGCATGCATGTATCTTCTGCACCTCTAATCCTAGAGGGCAGACAACCTTCTTTGCTTCGTACGTACTGGGGGGCAATACGTTATCCCTTGGAAGCATCTTCTTTATTATTTTCAGCAAATTTTCAAATCCCTTGTCAGATAGACCATTCTCTGCCTTCCATTGCAGCAATTCCAGTGTGGTACCCAGCTTTTTCTGGCCATCTTCGCAATTTGGGTACAACATTTTTTGTGATCCTCTAACATGCTCTCCAACTTCAACCTCTCGTTTTCACTTCCGCAGTTTATCTGTGCATCAAGAATGGCCCGACGAAATCATCATCGGGCTCATCAACAATGGGCTCTTCTTCAGCTTCGTCTTCCCCCATTGTAGTACCACCGTCTTCAGTGAACATAGGATAGTTGTCATTATCCTCTTCTTCTTCATTGTCTTCCATTATAACCCTCTTTCTCCGTGCTTGGTCCAACAATTATAGCCGGACATGAAACCGAACTGCAACAGGTGGACGTGAATGGTTTTTGAGGTAGAGTAATCCTGTGTATCTTACAGGCACTACATGGACAAGAAATAAAACCATTCGGCCGCTTGTTTTTCTCAGCCACGCGGAGAAAATTATGCATGCCATTAATAAAGTCGGGACAGCGTCGGTCACCGTACATCCATTGCCGGCTCATCTGCATTATATAAAATATCAAAAACCATTACACTACATCATGAATATATAATAGTGACCAAATTAATTAATAAAAGTTTATCACATTAAACCAAAGTAGAGTAGTGACCAAATGTAATACATAGTTCACATAAAATATACATTAATTGAAACTAACATACAACTATCTAAAGAATTTAAATCCAACAACAAATGCGATCAAAATCACAACTAAGATAATTACTGAACCAACAGCATAATGATATCAAGCCTCCTGATTAATGGCATATTTTCTAATCTTTTTAATATTCAAGCGCATTGCATCCATCTTGATCTCGTGATCATCGACGACGTCGGAAACTTGAACTCCAATTTCATCTTCTCTTCTAAGCATTGAGACGAAGATCTTCACTTCTTTTCAATTTTGCTTTCAAATCATTGTTTTCTTTTTCAAAAAACTCGACAATAAGGTCGGTTGGAATTTCTGGTTCAACTACCTCCTAGATAAAAAAATCTATGTCAAGTTGGTAGGCATAATTGTTATAAACACGAAATGAAACAAATAGTTACAAAAATATACCACATCCGAATCATAGACCGGACGAGGGCCGACGGGGACAGATATCAAAACCATGACACTATACATATAAAAAAACATAAGAAAATTATACAAGTAATAACTATGTATTTAAATCATACAAGTAATTTGAGCTAAAAATGCATATAAAAAACAAGAGGCTCACCGAGGTGGTGCCGGTGACGAGATAGCGTGGGCTATCGACGGCGGTGAGGACGGGGACGGGACAACACTAAAACCCACAAATCATAAATTAATTTGAGCTCAAAATGCATATAAAAAAATGAACTCCCTAACTTAGTCATTTCATCAAACATCTAGCTAGCACTACAAAAATGAAATGAGCTAAACTAAGCAATGAAATGAGCTAAATTAGCAACGCCGGAAGAAAGGATGAAGTTGCTAACCCTTAAATAGATGGGGCGTCGTCAATCTTGACAAATGGTGAAAAAAAATGGGGATGAACTAGGGCTTGGGAGAGGAAATGGAGGAGAAAAATGGTGAAGTTTCGAGCAGGAAAAATGGAGAGGGCTCTGGGGTGGAGGAAGATGATATAGGGAACCTTTAGTACCGGTTCGTGTTACGAACCGATACTAAAGGTTGCTCGCGCGGGCCCACACGTCTGCGGCCGCGGCAGCAACACTTTAGTACCGGTTCGTAACACGAACCGGTACTAAAGGTTACTTACGAACCGGGACTAGTGCTTTCCGGCGTCCTGCCCAACCGAACCGGAACTAATGGCCCCATTAGTTCCGGTTCTAATTCTGGCCGGGACAAATGGGGCAAACGGAAGCCCTCTTTTCTACTAGTGAATCTTGCTATAACTGGAAAATCAGTTATCATGTGCTATTGTACTGCCTAGCTTATGGATAATACAATGCTGCCTTTGAATTGACTAAAACGAAGTGTAACTACATGAGTATTGCCTGGCTCAATACCTACTTCTTGTGGCTAGCCCTCCGGGAACGTTGTTGGACAGCCGACCGTTTCGCTCGACGGAACCTCCCTCGTCCCAGCTCCTGCCCACTTTGCGAATGACATTGTCTGGCCCTTGTGGCGTGGACTGTGTGGAACCACCGGAACGACATTGTTTTCGATGGTGCCACCCCGTCGATCGGTAGGATTCTAGAGTCGCTTAGGTTAGAGGGAGAGACCTAGCGTGTCGCCGGTCTATTCAGAGGTAGCCTAGGACAGGCGGAGCGGTGGAGGTTTGGCGAGTAGTCCGCTATGTCGATAGGGTACCGCGCTGCTGCGGCAGTGTGGTTGCGCGCTCGGTGTTTATGCCAGCCCACGTTGTAACTCGGTCGCTTGGCCTTTCTTCTATGAAAACTGGTATGCCTTCCAGGGCATATCCTTGAAAAACCACATGAGCAGCATAACAACGTAAAAGAACTCCCAAGGATGGGCAAGCAGCTGATCCATCGTTGTCGCACCCGCTGGAGGAGGAGGAAGATGGTGATCGGTCCACGGAGGAGTCAGAGCCGGAAGAGGACAGCTGGGAGGCATACCTCCGGTCCCAACATTCCCGCCGCACCTTCGCGCCGTACTACCGGTGCCGCCCCATGTCGTTGCTCGGCAATGACACCGCCGCGGGCTACGACAACGGCAACCACGTCGTGATGCCGCAGTCGGCGCTCGAGCGGCTCAGCGCCATGGAGGTGGAGTACCCGATGGTGTTCCGGATCCAGAACGCCGCCACGCCGCATACCTCCCACGTCGGCGTGCAGGAGTTCGTCGCCGACGAGGGCTTCGTCCATGTCCCAACCCACACCATGGCGTGCCTCAGCCTGCTGCCTCACGGCGGAGAGGACGTCGACGGCGACGGCGAGCTTGTGCTGCTCACCAGCACGTCGCTCCCCAAGGTCACCTCCGTCAAGCTGCAGCCGCACACCTCTGACTTCCTACGCGTCAACTACCCCAAGGAGCTGCTCGAGTATAACTTCGGCAAGTACACGTGTATGACCATGGGTGACACGATCACCGTCATCAAGGGAGACCGGCGGTACCTCCTCGACGTCGTCGAGGCCAAGCCCGCCGACGCCGTCTCCACCATCGAGATTGTAACACCGGCGTGGAAAAATTCCCACGCCGGTGATTAGCTGCGGGTTTTGGTCCCAGCAGATCACCGGCGTGGGATTTAAGTGGCCCGCCGGTGATTACAAGCCAGCTATTAGCTGTTTCCTTGTAGTGGCGCCGTCTCCACCATCTAGACCGACTGCGAGGTAGACTTTCTACCGCCGCTAAACTACAACGAGCCTACGGCACATGTCTCCTCGGTGCCATCCACGGCGGCGCCAGTGAAGGTCGTCCCCACCGGCAAAGGTGACGAAGCCTGCAGTCGTCGGGGTGCAGATGGACGGCAAGTCCGTGGAGCGGCCAACGCCGGCCAAGAACCTCACCGGCCAAGGCGAGGGACGGTTCTCCCACGTTGGAGTCCAGATGGTCGGCAAGCCCGTGGAGCCCGCTCCGGTGGTGTCGGTGACTGGTCCATTGGCGATGGCGAATAATACTACTAAGAATGTGCTTCGGTTCGGCACCGGAACGTCCATGGCTTCCGCTGTTATGGCAGGACAGAATGCGGACGACGGCGAGAAAGCCAATCGGGCCGGCGGTTTACCGGCAAGAAGTACTATCTAGGAGATTAATGAAGCTATATATGATAGTTGGCAGTCGAGAAATTGTTTGTTTGGAACCAAGATGATGGAAGAAAAACAAAAATGTAGTACCCGTCTTGCGGTGATGTAGTAACTGCCAGACATGCTTTCATTGGCTGTCAAATAACTACTTAGTGGAACCCTTTACTGAATGTCCAGAACCAAGGCTTCTTCTGTATGAAAATTTTGAGTACGTACCTTCTTCACTTGTTCAGATTCGACATAGATTCCAATTCCACTATTGTCTTGTCAACTTCTCCTAGCTTCTAATAATGATGTAGTAACTGCTACATAGATATGCTTTCATGTTGTCAAACAAGTACATACGGGAATCCTTCCTTTTCATGTCAGAACCAAGCTTTTGCACGAGAACTTCGTCACCTGCTCTACTCATTGAACTACCAACTGCTGTATCTAGAACTCGTTATCCATAATCACGAGCTAATTACAACGCTCCGTGATTTAATCACTTACCCACTCATTTGAGATTAGCCACCATCAGTACGCCTATTTATTAGGCAGGATCAGATTGGATATGAACTAGAGGTCCTGTTAGAGGCAAGTCTACATGTGTTTTTGCGTCTATGATGTTTTTGTTTTGTTAGGGGTGTTATTTTACTTTGCAGTTTGCTCACGGGACTTGGACAGTAATAATACTCTTATTGTGTTTTCAGGTAGTTATTTGTCGCTCCGCTTGTGTCCTCTCGAATAGAGGAGTTGCTCGAGCAGGCACGAGAGATGCTGACGGGGTTCTGACTGGAGCCGGCAGAGTATGTGGGTTCTGACTTTCCACCAAACATCCATGCATATAACTATGACGAGCATACTATCTGCCAAATGCATTGACACTATGCATGTTCACACTGACAACCAGAGCAGATATATAAATCAACACGGATAGTGTAAACCATCTATTTCTTAGGCTTGTCTGCTAGAGTTCCTTGAGCGAGCAAAGATCTACCCATCGACAAATTACAAATATTCGTATAGGGATCACACGGAGACCGTTTGTGAGCCGCATAGGATTAGCGGGCATTGGGAAGAGGCATTGCCACGGGTGATGATCAGGAAGGTCTTGCTCATCAACTGCTTACTCTGTATTTCTGCAAAAGAGTAAATGTCTGCATTAAATCCCTCGCAACCAGCGGCAGATTTATCTAGAACACTGAACGACTGAAGTCACAACATCATAAGAGCAACCGAAACAAAACTTGAAAAATATATGCAGTTTGCACAGCTATACTAAACTGATATACGCACTACGGGAAAGCCATACTACGCCGACGGCCATACTGTACGCCGACGGCTAAATGTCGGGGCCGTCGGCGTACAGCGCGAGATAGGGCAGCCGCCAACACAGCCGTCGGCGTACGAAGCGCCGTCGGCGTATCCAGCTAAGGCCGACGGCAGCCGTCGGCGTAAAACTTGCCGTCGGCGTACAAAAGGACGCCGTGACGGAACGTCCAGCGGCGTTGATACGCCGACGGCCGTGCCGTCGGTGTACACGTGTACTTCAACGCCGACGGCGGCCGTCGGCGTATATATGAACCTTTTTTTTATTTATTTCTCTATATAATATTTATTTATTTATTTCTCTATATAATATTTAATGTAGTTATAATTTATATATATATTGGACCTATAATTTCCCTTCCAATTTCAGTATCCCACCCCCGTAAAATAACGGTTCGAGTTTCCCAGAACCCAACCCTACAACATATACATGTAAAATAAATAAAAACAACACATGTAAAATACCTTCGTATGGCCTAACCTAACACAACCAAGCAAAAAAGTCCACTCATACCGGACGGTTGCAAATCATCAGAGACGTCTTGCCGGACGGTTGTAGATCATCAGAGACGTCTTACCGCTGCTTGGATCGAAGTGGCGCTCAAACACAAAACATTCGGGTTCCCTAGCTATGCCCGACACTGAATGCAACGACATTCGACCGTGAATCAGTGTCGGGCTGTAGCTAGGAGAAACCGTGTGTTTTGTTTCCCAGATTACTCACTCATATAAAGGGCCAGGGGCAGACCCTAGATTTGCTATCAGTACCGCGTCACCACCGCGCCGCCGCCGCCCTTGTCCACGCCTCTCGACGACCTCTCCGCGCCCGTGGCCTCCGCCGGCGCCCCTCCACGCCTCTGTGGACCTCCCCTAGTCCGTCCCCATGCCAGTGTACGGTACCCTTTCTCCCGGATCCCCTCCTCCCCTCCGTAGGTTGCATGTACCTTAGGTGTTTGATCAAATTCCCACTATTGGTTTCAGATCTCGGGCATATACGTCGGCGATGGCCGCGGCCGGACACCCGTTGGACAATAACGGCCCTGTGTGGGATTGGGCTCCGCCGGGCTGGCACTGGGAGTTATCTTCCGGAACGCGTAGCTTGGTAAGAAATCTGGGCGAAGTCGCCGACCCGGATCTTGTTTGGTGGAGGTCGCGTGGGCCAGGGAGCATCCAGAGGGAGCGGCCCCCGAGGAGGAGGTACGTCACCGTATAAGGGAGGAGGATGCGCACGTCCGTCGCTACATGCATCTGTTGGATACGATGTATACTAATACATGGCAGGCAATGCAAAGGAATCCTTATCATGCTAGTATTGACCCTGTGATGGTTCCTACTCTTTGGGTGAGGAGCGCTCCCCGTGATGCACCCCGCGGCCTAGTACGAGGCAGAAGTTGGTTAAATAAAAATGGCATGAGGACGATCGATCCAGCTGTAACCGGAGATTAAATAAAGATGTAACCGTCATACTTTTTGCATATTAATTTGATCTATGTTGCTTTTTGCATAGAGTATTTTTATGTGTACTTGTTGCTATGTAATTTCCCCGTGTTGCTATGTAATTTCAAGAAGCACACCGCTGATTTCCCGCCCAAATATTTCCCGCTACAGTTCCCGCCATCCGAGCATCCCGCCACATTTCACATTTGCGAGAGGGGCTCCGGAGCGTCTAAATCCCAGCGAGGCCTAGAAATATTAATGAAATGAATTATAATGGTCTAGAAATATTAAGAACAATAAAAAATAATAGAAGAATTGAAAAAGAAAATAATTGAAAAATAAAAAAAATAACCATACGCCGACGGCTAGGCCTGAGTGTCTAAGCCAAATCGGCCCTCCCGTAGTGGCTTCGCGCGCCTGAGCCAAAACCGCGAACCGTCCCCAAATTCTAAATCTCCCAATCCAAATCCGCCCCCGACCCCGCCGCCGGCCGGCCTCCATCCGCGAACCCTAGCGCCGGCGCCGCCGCCCGCAGCACGCCGGCTCGACCTCCTCCGCTGCCACGCGCCCTGCGCCGTGCCCCGGTGCTTCCCTCTCTCCCAGCTCGCCTAGGTCGGCAGCAGCACCACGGGCAGCGGACCCTAGCGCCGGCGCCGCCGTCCGCAGCACGCCGGCTCGACCTCCTCCGCTGCCACGCGCCCTGCGCCCTGCCCCGGTGCTTCCCTCTCTCCCAGCTCGCCTAGGTCGGCAGCAGCACCACGGGCAGCGCTGAGGGCCGTCGTCGAGGTACCACCCATCTCCTCTCTAGCTGCGGTTTGAGGGTGTGACGTAGTTGCTAAGATTTATGTGTGCATGTTGCTGCTAGTTCTTTGGGCAGATGGATAGGAGGTGGGGGCAACTAGATTTCTCAGTTTTAGAGATAACCAGGCACTCCCAATGATCTAGATAGAGGGGGCTAGTCCACTAAGTTGCATGTGTAGTGTCAACCAAGTTGCAAGAGCACTAAGTTGCATGTGTAGTGTCAACCAAGTTGCTTTATTCACATCAGAACTCAAAGTTGCACATTGGAATAGCAAAGGGTGGGCTCAAAAACTGATGTATATGTAGGCACTGACTCGTACCGTCGTACGGTCCGGTCCGGTCGCACTGGTGAAGCACACTAGCTACGAATATGTACGGAGATCTCACTTACCTGTTTATTTTCCTCTTATGTTTGCTCCACTTGCTCTATTTGTAAAGCATGTGAAATTTGCATCTCAGAATTTTTATATGCAAGCATGATATCACCTAGGATATTTGTATGCTCAATGGTCGTTGGACCATCATTTCTAATGTTTGTAAAATATTAGAATAGGTGTCAGGTTCCATTTCTAATGTTTGTAAATTATTAGAATAGGTGTCATGTTCCATTTGTAATTAATTGTTTACCCTTTCTCAATGTAGGTGATTGACCAAGATGAGCCAAGGCAAGGAATCATCGGCCTCCTTGCTGAAGAAGGTGCGCCAGAAGAAAGTTACTAAAAGTGGAAGAGAACATATTCCGAACCCGCGTTACCTGTCTGACAGTGGTGAGAGTAGAGGGGGAGGTGCCGATGCTCCAGTTCCTCCGAGGGGACGAGGTGCAGGACGAGGACGAGGGCGAGGTGTAGGACGAGGGCGAGGTGAGGGAGGACGAGGGCGAGGTGGGGGCGACGTGTCTTCGGACATACCCTCTGCTTCTGTCGACGAGGGTTCGGAGGAGACGGGCCCCTCCACGGACGTGGGGGCGGGCCCCTCCACGGACTTGGAGGCGGGGCCCTCCGCGCTGTCGAAGAAGCCAAGGATTCGAGGGGAATCCCAGGTCCCTGATGAGGACAAGGAACCTGCTACCGAGGAGGAGAAGATCCTCATTACGCCTAATGGGAGAGAGTAAGTGACTATATATACTAATTTTGAACATGGTAACTTCATTGTGGTCAGGACAATTTGACATGTACTAATGTTTATTTATTGTGCAGCAACTGGATACATCCTGCGGGAGCCCGTGTGCCTAACACCCTGATTGGAGCTTTGATTAGGAAGTTTTGGCCGGGCTTGTACAATACCGTCCCCAACGGCGTGACGAAGCTAGCCACCCATTGGGTAGACTATCAGGCCACCAATTACGCGAGCGGCGGGAAATGTTCTGACGCCGTGATCAACAAGTTTTGGGTAAGTTGAACTTTTCGAATTTCGTTCATACTTGATGTCCCCACCATGCTCTCACAATTAGTTTTTTGTGCATGATTAAAGAAGTTCTATAGGGTACTTCCTGAGCAGCGGGGCGATGCGGACAAGACTTTGGAGTGGGCTTGTAGGAAGTTGACACGACAGCAGTTCTACAATGCAAAGCATACCATGATCAATCATTTCAGTACTGAGACGTTAGGCAAGACGGCGGTGAAGCATGCGATTGTGGAGAACCCACTTGAGGTGACCGTAGATGACTACATGGCGGTAAGTAGATTGTTAATGAGATTACATGTTCCTGCTAAGTTGCAATTGCATTATCCGTTCTTCACATGAGTATTGTTTTTTCAGTTTAAGCCCTCATGGGCCTATGGCAAGGATGACGCGTGGAGGGCGTTGGTGTCTAGGTGGGTTGGGGAGGACCCCGCGTTCAAGGCCTTGAGCGAGCGAAACAAGTTAAACCGCGGGAGCGGGGGGACACATCGTGCGGGTGCCCGCAACCATGATCGCTTCAAGGCAAAGCTGGTATATATATACATGAAACAATCTTCATTTATTTCCCCTCATGTTCCTACTTGATACGCATGACACTTCTTTGGCATTGCAGGAGGCCAATTTCGGGGAGCCTCTTTCGGACATGCAAGCATGGGAGAGGATGAAGATGAAGAAGCCCAATTTTTCTGAGCCTCAGCCCTCGCAGCCCGATTACTTCGGCACTGCCAAGGAGGGGCTAAAGGCATACGTCGAGACGTTCAAGGGTATAAATCCGGAGGTGGACAACCCTCTTGAGCATGAAATCGACGAGAGAGCGGTGGTCCTTGCCGGGAACGGTTGGGAGCATGGCCGTCCTCTCATGCTTAGTGCGGTACTCACGCGTACTCCTGAGTTGGGCCTCTCGCGTGTCAAGGCTACCCTCACCGCCGACGACCCTCCCGTCCTGCCTCGTCGGCCTTCCCGAGCTCGCCCCGATGTAAGTTTTTCTCAATTTCATTCTCTTTCCGACATTCATTCCTAGCTAAGTGGCTAAGTTGACGAGATGCGTTCCCTTTTAAAACTGTAGGCTCATTTCGAGGCGGCCTTCGATGCCGCTTACGCGAGCTATGAGAGAGAGTATCAGTTGTGGGTACAGAAGAGCCAGGAGTATGAGGAGTGAGCAGAGTTGAGGGATGCTGTAAGTTTCAACTTTTATATTTGCAAAATATGACAAGTCCCATTTCCTCAGTTTGAACCTTCTTTTTCTACAACTCCTGACATCTAAACTATCTTGTAGGCTGACGAGAAGTTTCATGCCACTGGAGAGCGGTCGCAGCTGCCTACGCGTCCACCTAGGCCGGGGATCATGCCCGTCGGCCCAACGAGGGAGTCGGTCGCTCGCACATACAAGTCTGCGACTCCGGTAAGTTATTTGCCAAACAAGTTGTTACCGCCATGCTGTGCTTTCCAAGTTGCTAACTTGGACTCAAAACATGTAGGGATCGGAATACTCGAGGACTGCACCCTTTGGTCGTGCTTCCGCCTCGCCGACTTCGACGCGCGCGCTCGTGGAGCATGGCACTGGTGGTGCCTCGCCTTGTTCGTCGCGTGAGACCACACCGTCCCGTGCCTTGCCGGATTCCTTGTGTGGTTCGACTGGCCCACGCGGTCGGTCACCTATTCTCATGCTGTCAGAAATAGATACCTCGGGCTCTCAGAAGGTGTAGGATGTGTTCGGGTGTAGCGTGTGTGAATTCGAATTATGTTTATGTCATTTTTGAGTTTGGATGAATTTGAATCATGTTTGTGTCATTTGGATATGTATGTGATGTTTTATTTGATGTTTCTGTGATGTTTTATAATTTGTGCAATTTTAATTGTATTTAAAATGCGCCAGAAACCAGCAGCAAAAAGTTTCAGAAACTGAAAATATGGTCTAAGATACGCCGACGGCAGTGGGGACGCACAGGATGGCGCCACGTCGACGCTGGATGCCCATATGGTCATCCCTACGCCGACGGCATTGCCGTCGGCGTACGACTCCTCCCAGACGCACCAGATCAGAACACGTGGCATCCTAGGCCGACGGCACTGCCGTCGGCGTATAGATGGAGCAGACGGAGACGTTCGACGGCCGTTTTGTGGGTCCCATAGCTGCGTCGCCGACGGCGACGGATACGCCGACGGCAGTTTTCGTACGCCGACAGCGTCCTACGCCGACGCAGATACGCCGACGGCGGCCGTCGGCGTAGGCCTACGCCGATGGCGATCGTTGCTACGCCGACGGCGGCCCGCCGTCGGCGTTTTGACGGTTTCCCGTAGTGACGTCACTGCGAAGTTTCACTTCAAAATGCAACTGATAACTTGCTGCAAACTGTTCACTGCTGAGCAGGAGCATGGGGACATTAGGACGAAATTAGTTGCCCAGTCTTAGTATATCTGGAGCAAGTATGTAGGCACATAACAGCCAGAGTCCTTATTTTACATTCATTCATGGAAGCCGGCACAAATATTGTACCTTAACAGTGTTGAGGAGATCTTTGGCTTCACTGCTGGTGTTGAAGTGGTCACTAACAGGCTGAAAATGCAAAATGGTATTAGGGCCAAGAAAATGTATATATATGAATAAATATGAGACATTCAGATTATATGTATAAGATGTGAACTTGACTGAAACAAACCATATATAGGTGTCCAGATGACAAACGGGTAATTCAAAACTGCATTAATACGACACAAGATTGACAACTCAAGAATAAAAATGGTCCATCAATACAACACAAGATTGACAAGTCAAGAATAAAAATGGTCCATCAATACTATTTGCTAGGAATGACCCAAATCATGAGAAATGCAGTGATGGAATGATTGAAAAAATAACAGACAAAAACTTTCTTAAGCATCACAAAATCACAAAACGATCGACTAAAAATGAATTATAAGAAACAAAGTAGTGGAATGGGCAAAAACAACAAGCTAAAAGTATGGCTCCTGACCGACAGCACCACATTATTAAAAAATATGAGAAAAACAATACCTTCAATATTTCGTTAATCGCTTTGGCCAAAGCAGGTTTAACATCAACAGGATGCAGAGCACCACTCGCATAATCAGCAATGAGCTCATCCATGCTTAAAAATGTCCTGTTTAAAAGCAAACCTTGTTATATTCCACAAGCAAAGTCTTCCATATTGGAGAGTCAAAACTCAATAGTAAACAATTTTCAACAGAAATAAATAAATAAATAATTGACAATAGAAAGGAGCATTCTGAACATTTGGTAGTCAAAATACCATTACTTGTTACCGCCATTGTTTTCCTTCCGAACCACCTCAAACCTTTCAAACCAAGGGAAAACGATGTACTTGATGTACTCAAGGCACGGATTACCCTCGACAATGTTGGGTGGGCAGAAAGCTTGCTTTATCTTTAAATTTACCTCAGCCTGCAATAAATTTGATTGTGGTACAATATCAGCTTAGGAAAAGAGCCAAGCATAGACATTCCTCATAAATTCCGAAGTTACTATCAGCTTGATACAATGATAAACAGATAACTGCATGCCATCTAAAAGATCCACTGAATGACAAAGGCAAATTATAAGCAAATAATAAATACAATACAATACAACTGAACTTTTTTTTTAAATACTAGAAAGTGCATTTCAACCCATATCAAGAGTGTAAGTAAACTGAAATAGCCAAACCTAACATGTAAGTGTAGTGGCTAGGGCTTCATTTTCTTGCATGGCATACAAGGACCATAACCCTAAAATATCCTAGCCGTATTATTTTTCAACATTCGAACATCTCCGGATGAGGTTGCATGGACTGATTAGGTGTCACAAGCTTTTTGGAGATAAATAAAGATTGTTAACAAAGAGAAAATATTATGAGAACCTCCTCATCTTCCATAAAGATAGCCGATGATGGATCACTCTTTGACATCTTCTCCTGACCTTCTTTGAACCTAGGGAGCATATCTGTAATTCATGTTAAGGAACACAAGAATTTTTGTACAACCTGGCAATGAAGCACTATTCAGCAATTCTAACACCATAACCATTGAGACATACATCAAGGATAATAAGAAAAACATAAACAGCACAACAGTGGCGGATCAGGATACGATGTGACAATATAATTGGTTTGGGCTTGTGTTTTATGTCATCGCAATATTCCCTTGCTAACATGTTGACCTTCCTTTGGTCCATGCCCAACTGGCATATGTCAGCCTACACAAGGAAACAGTTTAGAGAGACTTAGTGACAATCTAGAATAATGGTATATATACCACCCTACAATATCAAGTGAAATAAAAACATATCAATAACCTTATCAAAATTATGGAGATAATTTAATAACTACAATTAATATAAAAGAGAGCTGTCTGCAATATAAAGATAATAACCTCCAGGAAGAATATATCAGCACACTGCATGCAAGGATAGAAGATCTGTGCAGCAGTCAATTCGTCGTTGTCAGCACGGCCCATGATCGTACAACATCTGTGCAGTAAGGGAAATAAGAAGATAACTAAACTATGTTCGAGTTTGAATTTTGGAAGTAAAGAATCATTTGAATAATCTAAATGGCTGTACCTCGTTATTCTCTTGAGATTATTTTTCCTGGCAATGTCCATTACAAGTGGCCAGTATTCATTTGCACGCATGTTGATTTCTTGTGAAGACCATAAGAATTCAACACCATCGAGATTCATACCGGCTGCTTTCCATATTTCAATCATGTAGCGCCCGACTGTCTGGATTTTTTCTAGGTCGCCACCCATTTTGTTGTTGAGCTGAGCAAACCAGTCTGCTATCTAGATTTTCACTTTGCATCCCGCTCTGATCATCTTGTTAACATTAATTGTCTTCACAATACCCTGTGAATACAATACATGAGAATGTCTATCATCATCAAGTCTTGCTAAGGTCTTACGATCTAAAACAATATTGGTCTCCCGCACGGCATCACTGAAGTATACTATTTTCATAATTATGGAAGCACGCACAAGAATTGCTAAAGCACTCGTAGGATTAAACATTGTAGTAGCACATTTTGTTGTTATTAATTTTACAGAACAATGAATCAAAAAAAAATGGTAGCGTTGAACTAATTGTTCTCCTTCCGGAGCCAGATTAGCTGAGGCTGGGTTATCCAAAATCGACAGGCACTCCCATAGAGACATACTGGACAGAAGGTGCTCCTTATTTTAGGAGTTTTGTTTCTGACGTCTTTCTAGTTTTATTG
This sequence comes from Poa pratensis, assembly GCA_947311845.1. NCBI lineage: Eukaryota > Viridiplantae > Streptophyta > Magnoliopsida > Poales > Poaceae > Poa > Poa pratensis. Next base: position 37,249,590 of record CAMZMU010000109.1, on the reverse strand, counting down.
ATCCAGTACTTCCGGCAATCACTATTTGTATTTAACACTTTGTTTTGGTTTCCTATTCTTCTTCTTCGTCTTCTTCAGTGATTTAAGCGGTATAACCAATAATCACTAGCGCAAATAAGAATCAGCAAGACATATATAATAATCAGCACATGCATGACATTCAACCCCACATGAGTGGGAGTAAAAATTCAAATCGACTAATCCAAGTTTTATGCTCAGCAGAAAAAACTAGACCAGGGATATATATCTAGTGCAAACACCCAGCTAGTGGTATCATGCTAAGTGCTAACCTTTAATTTGGGTATTAAATTAGCTGGTTCCTATAGTACTACTACCGCGTAGGTACACATCACGACATTAACACCACCATGACAAGTAAGAACACATGTTATCGTTCATACTGCAGCACTGCATTCACAAAATTTCGTAGCTTCAAATCCGAAATTCGGGTCCACGAACGCTGCCTAGAACATAATTTTTCCTCCTAAATAAATGCTGGTAGCCGATTCGCGGTTCCGATTCGAAATTACTAGAGGGGGCGTTTCGTCGTCGAACCTGGGCGATGTGCATGCGGCCGGAGGGCTCGAACCCGTCGTAGCAGATGGGGACGGGCTTCTTCTTGTTCTGCAGCAGCTCCCTGAGCTCGTCGGTCTGAATGCACTCCTCGCCGATGCTCATCAGCAGGTCGAACCGCTCGTCCAGGGTCATCCCCGCGAGGTCCGCAGCTGCGCCGGAAGAGGAGGCGTCGGGAGCCAGGGAAGGGTCCACTGATGCGGCGGCGACCTCGGCTACGCTGGAGGTGCCGGAAGCTGGGGAAGGGTCCATGGATGCGGCGGCGGAACGATTTGAAGGAGATCGACTAGGGTTTTACTAACGAAACCTCAGAGGATAAGCTACGTGCATATCACAACTGGATTTATCTTACTAACAAACCATCTCTTTTTTAGCTGATGGCAAACAAACCTTTATTATCTCAACGAACGCCCATCTGTACAACAATCCATCTCAACAATCACCCGTCGACGCCGGCATCACACATGTTCAGTGTGTCAGATCGTTCGCGCGGCTCGCCTCCTTCTCCGCCCCGTCTCGTCGTTGCTTCACCTCGCCGATCTTCCCGAGTTCCTGTTGCCATGGCGGTGCGCGCGATGGTCTCCAGCTTCCCCGTGACATAGGAGGCGCTAGATGCGTGCGACCTCCAGTGGGGCATCTGCCTGACGCCCTTCGCCGCCGCCGACAAGTGGCCAGCCGCCATCCCCGAGCGACCGCGTCCCGCGTCTGCGAGCGCTGCTGGCCTACTTCAACACCTACTGCGACGTGGAGTGATGTGGCTGAGTCTGTGCCCTCTGTGGCACCCTCAACGGCTTCGACGACGATGCACGACGATGCCTCCAGCGCATACAAGTGTGCCCGCCTGAGCGCGACCGAGCGTGTTTGTGTGATGTGATTTTGAGTTAGTTTCTCGTGGCCTTGGTGGTAGAATTGCAACCCGTCGATTGGGTTTGTGGAGTGGATGAGGTGGATGGTGCAGGTGACAGCGTTCCAACGCCCGAGAAAAACAGAGCATCAACGCCGCCGCCGCCATCACACCATCCTCACGACCCTTTACGTCGATGCCGGAGAGAAACAGGGCATCTACGACACCGCCGCTGTCGTACACCATCTCCACGGCCCTCTCCGCCAGCGTCGCCGTGACCCACCATCCCCACCTCTGTCAGGGCCGCGACTGCAATGCTCGGTGCTCAGCTGCAAGATTGGTCATGACTCATGAGTCATGGTGTGGTGGTCTTTGTTTTGGACTGGAAAGCCCGACTTTTGGTTTAGCTTTGGCTGCCCAATTCCATGAGATGTGGGTAATCTTTGATGTACAGGGTAAAAAATTACCCACTATTTTATCTCCATCTACTACTGATCAACTTCAGTCGGTTACATTGACAGGCTAGCAAAATAACATCATATCGATCGAGGCCTATCTGATGTGTGGCTTTGGAAGGATTCTTATACGTGTATCCTCTGGATCTCTCTTTTCTTGTGTCCTTTATTGCAACTTGCACATTTGTTGGTTGAATTAATTTACAATATTATTGAATCAAAGTTTAGTCTACATGTTCTTATGGTGATTATGATTCCAACGTTTCTTTTCAAATGCTATGTCGTAACGCAGATTTCTATACAACTGAACATATTTTGCGAATTAATCTTCATCAGGTTGCACGGTAAGTAATTTCCGTGTTCCACTTCTTCTACCGTTGCCGTTGAAATCATTTATTGGCTAGCGATACTGCATGTGTGACCGATCTAGGCATTTGTACAGTTTGCCTCTCCTCTGTCCTGACTGGTATGTCTTCCTCATTTTCCCTTCTGTTCAGTTTGGATTTTGATTGCTTCATCCTGCTATTATTGGTGTCATAAGTGCATCAAAGTTGTGCAACCTTCCAAGGAGAAGGAATGCTATGATGTGGCAGTGGAAGGAGTTCGATATTGTACTGCCTCGATGCTTGCAAACTGCCTTATAGGCAAGGCTCTCTAACGTTCAGTACTAGACTGCCCTCCACTGGTTGATTAATGTTACTTATTCTTATGAATTCAGAATATTTCATGCTGGTTGATTATGTTTCGAGATCCTTCTTTTGGTGATTATCTTTACTGCATCTCGAATTTTTTACTACTGTGTACCATTTTGCGGTTATTCGCGTTCTACTTATTCATTTACATTATTAGATTTCATGAATATATGGCCTCATTAGCGCTTATCTAAACAAAGTTGCCCATTTTGTAAAGCACAAAACATCTCGAATTCATAACTGCAAATATATTTCTTACCAACAAGAAAGTATCTATTTAGCATCCCGCAATATGTTGGATTTCTGTTGCATCATTGTGTTCATTCTTAGCCAGAACTCATTTCTTTGTGGAAAATATATGTACTACATAGCTGCAAGGATGTGCTATTTTCTATATAACCATGTGTCCATTTTCAGATGAATAGGGGCGCGTTTGTCTGATAGGGAGAAAAAAAAGAGGACCAATTTACAATGGAAACGGTTTTTCAGCGACGACAAATGTTCTGGTACGGTTGGGGTAGCTAATTAATTTGATGAATCCTATGCATCCATCTCAATCTGACAGTGCTAAATTTGCCTTGGAAGGTACAATATTTTTGTGTATCAAATCGGATATCTGGTTGCGGTGAGTAGCTATGTAGTTCTTATGTTCTGGTACGGTTGGGGTACAATATTTCTCCTAATGTTGAATATATGAGAAATTAATACCAAATGTTTTATCTGAATAAACAGTAAATAAATCATAACGACAATAACATAGATTAAACTAATCATGCGGATTACCACAATGGATGAATAAAATCTAGAGCACTCGTCGTACATGAGTTTAGCAGAGGGATACGAGGAGAGTGCGTGTGGCGAGTTCAGGATACGAGGAGGTGGGATAATGTTTTCATTGGGTGAGATGAGCAGAGGGATTAAATACTCCACCCGAAGCAAACAAGGGGCAAAATCATCTCCAAAATATTCATTGGTATGTGTGACAAAACTGGTACACACAAGATTTTGACAAAGAGGGTGTATTACTCATAAGTACAATTCATATTTTTCATCTGTCATTCCCTTCCTATTATTAGCTAAAACTCAATCGATTTTTATATGGACTGCCAAAAACAACAACCCGTGATTGCCACGTCACCAGTCCACCACATCTCGGCTCATCAATCCTCTGTATAAAAAAGAAGGCATATGACTCTTGCGTGTTGACACTCATGGTATATAACTTTTTTCCAATAAATTGAACATAATACAACAAAACCAATATAATTTTTGATTTTCCTTGACTCAAATTCGTAAGAAACTAGACACGAGTCATATAACCTAGCTCGTAAAGTTGACCTCAAACTCTAGATTAATATCATTTTTCATATTTCCATTCTGCGCTGACCTCAGTCGCTACGACGAATTAACATAATTACAAATTATACTGAAATTTTGTACATAAAAATAATGTTTTTACATGATATACTATTAACAAGCATTATTATTATTTATTTGGAATAGTTAACTACATAGCACATTGCTAAAATATAGCAGTTTGTTATGCATTATACATGTAATTGGTATCTTCAAATAAATAGCTTTGTGCTAAGTGAAAGGACAAGGATGTCGCCTAGAGGGCGGTGAATAGGCGATTTAAATTTTTTCCAGTTTAGGCTTGATAATTGCGGAATAAAATTAGGTGTTTAAATTAACAAGCCAACAACCTAAATATACTAGACTCACCTAAGTGCACCAACAACTTATGCTAAGCAAGACAAGCAACAAAGTGATAGCAAGATATAATACTTCAAGCACGAATGCTATCACAATGTAAAGTGCATAAGTAAAGAGCTCGGGAATAGAAATAACCAGGACACGCGGAGACGAGTATGTATTCCCAAGTTCCTCCTTTTTAGGGGAGTACGTCTCGTTGGAGGGGTGTGAGTTTCAAACTCAAACGCCACAAATGGCCTCACCCTATCCTCCGATGAACCTTGCCGAAAAGCTCGGTTCACCTTCCACTATTGATTTCCCTTTTGGGCGGAAATCGAGTCTCTTACAACAATCTTGAGGCACAACCCACAAAAGGATTGGGAGCTCCCAAGTGACCACAAAAGGTCTCAACCACCACAAAACGCGTCTAGGGTCCAAAGACCCAAGAGTAACAAGTTCACAAACTTTCAACTTCCACGAATCCTCGTGGAGACCATAAACCGATGCACAATGCAATGGTAAGAGCACAAGTGCTCAAATCCTTCACTCTCAAATCTCACCAAAAGCAACTAATGCTTATGGGGGAGAAGAGAGGAAGAACAAAAAAGAACTCAACAAATGGAACTCCAAGATCTAGATCCAAAGGTTTCCCCACACTTAGAGGAGAGATGGATTGGTGAAAATGTAGATCTAGATCTCCTCTCTCTTTTCCCTCAAAGATATGCAAGAATCATGGGAGGAATTGGGAGAGGGGCAAGCTTTCCAAGGTCAACAATGGAGGTGAGAGAGGGAGAAATTTCGTGCTTGGAAGAGCTGAGCTCTTTGGGAAGAAGGGGCCATTTTATAGGTCTCTAGAAAAATAGAGCCGTTGCAGAAAACTTGGACCGGAAGTTTCGGTCAAGGCGACCGGAACTTCCGGTGAAAGTTCCGGTCAAACTTTCGGTCGAGTGCAGTACCAATTTCCGTACTGGACTTGGCCGGAACTTTGCCCGGAACTTCCGAGGGGCCGGAAGTTTCGGCCTAACCCGGAACTTCCGCCCCTCTGAAAACTGCGAAAACTCCAACATGAAAACGGCAAGAACTTTTTCATCCGGACTCCGATTTCGATGATTTTGGGCTCGTTGGAATCGCAACGAAGAGCTTTACAAGATCATGCAGAGGAACATCATGGTCCATCATGTGTGGAGGATACCAAATAAGGAAAGTTAAGACCTCTCTATAAAAGACAAACCGATAAAACCTCCAACATCAAAAGCGACACAAGATATGCATATAAAATCCGTTTTTGATGAACTAAAGCTTGGTATGGAGATAAACACAAGCTCTAAATCCTCACGTGGATAAAAGTCAAAATAAGAACCAAGAAAGATGATATGCCAAGTATTCAAAGGTTTGAGCTCTCCACAAAGATGCGATCAAGTTACTCACTTGAGAGCCCCTCTTGATAGTACGCCGTCTATCCTATAACCCGGTCTCCCACTAACACCATGAGACCGGTAAATAGAAACCCTATCAAGATCATACCTTTTCCTTACACATTCCACTTGAGCTAGATGATGCCGATCTTGACTCCCTCAAGTTGGAACACCTTTCTTGATTGTGCTCGCTAGCACATGCTTGATGAAGACTTCTCCAAATACTGCCCCATACACCATTATGGGAGAGCCTCGCTTAGCTCCGTCTTCATGTATCCACTTGCACTTCATCTTCTTCTCTTGATATAGATGATGACTTGGAGATAAACATGAATGTTCACTCAATCTTCTTTTCCAAGCCATGCTTGCAATAAGCTCAACTCTAGATGACCATTCTTCATATAAACCCATTGGATAGAACCTTGGTTATCATATAATCTTCTAGAGTCCAACACATGAACTCCAATCTTCTTCATGAACAAGATCTATAAAGATATCTCAATGCAAACATTAGTCCATAAAGATTGTCATTAATTACCAAAACCACACATGAGGGCACAAGCACTTTCAATCTCCCCCATTTTGGTAATTGATGACAATCTCTTTTGAGAGGGTTTATAATATGGAAATTAGCGAGCAAGAACCAATTGTACTAACATCAAATACTACAAAAGTATGTGATGCTAGTCCAATAACATATATAGAGCAAACTCCCCCACAAACTATGCACGTGTGTATGAACATGAATTCATTGCATATATTGTCAACCATTACCGGTGGTGGAGTTTCCACTATATACAAAACCAAGCAACGAATGCAAAGCCAAGAAAGGCAAAAACTTAAGAACCAATCAAAGTACAAAGCCGAATTCCATAAACCCTCCAAAACTTCTCCCCCATTGGCAACAATTGCCGAAATGGGCAAAAAGCTTCGGAAGACCAACATAGTGAGAGTTCCTCCACGAGTTTAGCTTTTCTCATAAAAATGAGTATAATCAAGTGGACATTTCCACCGGTCAATAATGGGAGGAAATCAAACTATATAGAGAATCCAAAGATTGCAACAAAATAGCAAATGGAAAGATACCTCAACAAAAGAGGCAAGCAATTAAAGGATCCGAAACACCAATTGGACACAAGAAGATTTTATGATAAGATCAACCAAGTGTTCTAAACATCAAGAGAGAGCTCCCCCTAGGTACATGCACAAAGTAGGATTTGCATTGCAATATGGTGTGCACAACATGGAATCCTCACTCCCTCCTAGACAATCTTTGAACACAAACAAGTGCAAGAAAGCATAGATGAAAATTGAAGCAAAGCAACTAGGTCCACAAGCTTATTAAGATGCAAAAAGGGATATCAAATGAAAAACAAAGTTTGTGCCTTTTAGGAACCACCAAAGAATCAAAAGCAATAAAAGGTGGTCACTAACAAAATGGAATACCAAATAAAGATGTAACTACTCTCATGTGTATAAGTTTCTAAGTAGACATCAATCATGAAGATATAAGTCCACAAAGAAACATGCACACACAAAATAGATACTGCGGTGAAGAACATGATATCCAAGTGGAAGTCATATATATACAAAAAAATCATTGCTTAAAAGCGTAGCACAAAGCTCAATTTTATCTTAGAAGGATATAGATGAACTTCCAACACAATCTCATCATAGCATCAAAAATATCCACAAGGGAAAAAGGATAGTTGGGATGCTCCGAGAAAGATAACAAGTATCACAAAGGGCAAATGAATTTGCAAATTCATCAATATTGCATATGAGAGACTTTGAGAAGAAATGCTAGATTAACATATTTGGGATTGGTGAATCAATAAAATAATTATGTATATTCTTCTTGATATGTAATCATCCCGGCTTGCTCACATTTGCAATAAAGATGTTTTGATAAAGGCTTTGCAAGAACATATCAATTGCGACTAAAGGGATTCATGCCAAGATACAACCTACACAAGGTTGAAAGCTAGTAAAGTATGCATGAGTTAGATACTTGTTACCGAGATAGCATTGGTGATGTAGAAGATAAGAGTTCACGATCATCTGAGCTTGGCTCCAATAAGCACATGGTGATAACACCTTCCTTGAAAATGAGACACGCTTCCAATGCATCTCCAATGTACCTAAAACAAATTCAAGTACAAAATGGTAATAGATGACAATCTCTTTTGAGAGGGTTTATAATATGGAATTTAACGAACAAGAAGCGGTTGCACTAACATTAAATACTACGAAAGTATGTGATGTTAGTCCAACCACATATATAGTGCAAACTCCCCCACAATCTATGCACGTGTGTATGAACATGAATTCATTGCATATATTGTCAACTATTACCGGTGGTAGAGTTTCCACTATATACAAAGCCAAGCAATGAATGCAAAGGCAAGAAAGGCAAATACTTAAGAACCAATCAAAGTATAAAGCCGAATTCCATAAACCCTCCAAAACTTCTCCCCCATTGGCAACAATTGCCGAAATGGGCAAGAAGATTTGGAAGGCTAACATAGTGAGAGTTCCTCCACAAGTTTAACTTTTCTCATAAAATGAGTAGAATCAAATGGGCATTTCCATTGATCAATAATAGGAGGAAATCAAACTATATTGAGAATCCAAAGATTGCAACAAAATAGCAAGGGAGATACCTCAACAAAAGAGGCAAGCAATCAAAGGATCCGAAAGAACAATTGGACACAAGAAGATATTATGATAAGATCAACCAAATGTTCTAAAAATCAAGAGGGAACTCCCCAAGGTACGTGCACAAAGTAGGATTTGCATTTTAATATGGTGTGCACAACATGGAATCCTCACTCCCTCTTAGATCATTTTGAAACACAAACAAGTGCAAGAAGGCTTAAAGATAGAAAAGAAGCAAAACAACTTGCAACAAGGAAATGTTGAGCAACAAGAAAAAGGAGCGACAAATAAAGACTTGCTCAACCGAAAATAGATGGGTGTGATAAGGAGAGACATTTTAGGAGACTAATGCAAAGATGAGCGTAGCATCAACATAGTCGTTCAATATAAGTGGCACATAGTGCATATCATGTCTTTCCATAAACACAACCCAAAAGTTGAAGCAAATAGGTCCACAAGCTTATTAAGGTCCAAAAAGGAATACCAAATGAAAAGCAAAGCTTGTGCCTTTTAGAGACCACCAAAGAATCAAAAGAATAAAAAGGGTGGTCACTAACGAATTGGAATATCAATTAAAGATGTAACTACTCTCATGTGTATAAGTTTCCTAGTAGACACCAATCATGAAGATATAAGTCCACAAAGAAACATGCACACACAAAATAGGTACTAGGGTAAAGAACATGATATCCAAGAGGAAGTCATAAATATACCATTAAGATTTTTGCTTAAAAGCATAGCACAAAGCTCAATGTAATCTTAAAGGGGTATAGATGAACCTCCAACACAATCTCATCATAGCATCCAAAAATATCCACAAGGGAACAAAGGTAGTTGGGATGCTCCGAGAAAGATAACAAGTATCACAAAGGGCAAATGATTTTGCAAATTCATCAATATTGCACATGAGAGACTTTGAGAGAATTGCTAGATTAACATATTTGGGATAGGTGAATCATGAAAATGATTATATAAATTCCCCTTGATATGTAACCATCCCGGCTTGCTCACATTTGCAATAAAGATGTTTTGATAAGAACTTTGCGAGAACCACATCAATTGCAACTATTCATGCCAAGAAGTAACCTACACAAGGTTGAAAGCTAGAAATGTATGCATGAGGTAGATACTTGTTACCGAGATAGCATTGGTGATGTAGAGGCTAAGAGTTCACGATCATCCAAGCTTGGCTCCAATAAGCACATGGTGACACCACCTTCCTTGTAAATGAGACAAGCTTCCAATGCATCTCCAATGTACCTAAAACAAATTCAAGTACAAAATGGTACCCAAACTCATTGGGTCCAAAGTAGTTAGAGCAACTACAATACATAGGACAAACTCCACATAAATATGTGCATATTGATATGAAATTGAATTTCATGCACATCTTAGCCATTTAGGATTTGATGGAGTTTATCCTATATATTGGATCAACGAAAGTAAGCATGCCATAAGATATACATATAGTAAATATGCATGCACAAGACTTTCAAGAACCAAACGAGATACAATTGGACAAAACACCAATTAAACAAAGAAAGCACACACAATTGTGACAAGAAAGAGAATTGTCCAAATTATATCAAAAACCCAAATCAACACATGATTGAAGATACCACTTTGAAAAGATGCCAAATGAAAGTAAGATACCAAATGATGAAAATACCATCAAGGAATAAACCAAACCCTCTACACTTCTCATGATGACACAAAGTACCAAGACGAGAAATGTTTGTCTTCCAAAGAGACACGTCATCGGGATCAAATACCAATTGAAGACAACTAATATTCAAAAGCATATAGGATAGCTCCCCCAAGATTTGTGCATTATTTATGATCTTGCATTTGAATACAAAATGCACACAAATGTGATCATCACTCTCCATACATATTATTCAAACACTAGTCATGTTCAAAGAAATCAATAGGATATAAAGCCAATTTAAAGAATGATGTTCTACTCAATGTAGGATAGCTTCCCCAAGAATAGTGCATTATCTAGAAGTATGACTTTGAATGTAAATGCACTAGAATAGAATCATTGCTTTTCCTAAAACAAGAAAGCACAAAACAAAATTTGAGTAGAGCAAAGCGATTCAAAAGATACAAGGAAGACAAGAGGAGTTAGATCAAACCAAATTCTTGGCAATAGAATTAAGGCAATTCAAAGCAAGAGCCAAAGTGAAGATGGTCCACAAATTTCACCACACATATGAGTATCACTTGTCAAGGACAAGGAGTATAGAGATATTTCTCAGTGGTATATAGGAATGATATTGAAGACCAATTTCACAACAAATAAGCATATGGCAAATGATAAGATTTAAAGGCCAAAGCTTAAATAGATAGATATTCTTGATAGATTCAAGTATTCACGCGATCATGTAAAACCACTACAAAGAGTACCTTGAAGCAATCGATTTTCCAAAAGGATATGCGAACATATTTGGGGAAAACCATACCAAGAATGTCCATCACAAAACAAGATCCAAAAGAGTGAGAAAATAAAATCATTTAAGCCAAAAGGGAACTTGTTTGAGAAACATGCCACAAAGGAATAAAATAATGAAGAATATCAATTCTAGGTGGCAATACCTCATATGTTCACATTTTCTAGGCTTGTAATATGCACATAGCTTATTACTCCCCCATAATGTGATAATAAATTTTCTTAACAAGAGGCAAACAAAACCAACTAGAGATAATTAATGGACATTATAGAATTTGAATTTCAACACTAAGTGGTATTCCTCATGTATACACATTTTTAGGAGTGTGAAGTGCACGAAGCATATCACTCCCCCAAAATGAGATAGTCCATTAATCTCTCAAAAAGAGAGCCAACAAGATAAGATGTCAAATAAAAGCAAGAAGGCTCAACACAAGTAAATGGTGTGCAAACCAACATACACATACTTGATTACTCATGATAAGTAAGTAGAGAGCACATCACATACAAGCACTAGCAAGGTACAAAACCTAACACATGCAAGGGTGCAAGCAACTTTCAATGTATATATGATATAAGCACAAGTTACCGCAAGGAGGAACATTGGATATGAGATAGAACAATATAATCCAAATGACTTGGCTTGAGAGAATATAATTGATGAAGACCCCTAAATTCTTCATGATGTAGCCAAGTCTCCATGCCCTCCGTCAACACCTATTGATCAAGTTTTAACTTGTTGGTCCCCAACCAAGTTGGGTCCTAAGAGGTTAGTCACAATAGGCTTGGCAATCCAAATGGTGCTTTTCTTGACACCACTTTGAGTACCAACATATTTGGCAAACACATTGTGGCGCCCCGACCCGACTGCTATACAGTGATGCTGTGTGTCACCGGTTAAGCGATACAACCGGAGGTTACGGGTTTACCAATCCCCGGCCAAAACCTTTGGCAGGCGTTGCTGGGTACACCTCACTCCAGACAACGCAACACCCCGATTGATGCCTTAACACAGGCACAACTATCAAAGCATAATAGTAAGATCAAGACTTGTGGAACAACTGGCACATCACAGACTCTACGACACAAATCATATAGTTCAACTCTTATAATAGAGAAAGATAGCAAATGACAACCAGAGGTCACTGACCCAACATTACATCAAGCGGAAGCGAATTAGGTTGTTCTAAACAACAAGATCCAAAAAAATATGGCCTAAGAGGCCTACAGATAAACATCACAACGCCAGCTGTTCCAGGATGTCCCAAGCTGCCACCTGGGAACCCCAGACTACTCATCGACGTCCACAAAGAACCCACCTTCGAGGTCGGTGAAGTCCTCCTCTGAAACAAAACAAACGACGTTGAGTTCGACGAACTCGCAAGATTAAGAGCTAATATATGCTCGATGATTAGCTTTCAAGGTTTTATGGCTCTTTTGCATAAAGCTGATTTTATTTAATAAAACAAGACTCCATGGCATCGCCTAATCAGAATACTTTTAAAAGAGGGGTAAGCAGTAACTCTTGTCTCTTGAATCACATTTCTCACCATTTATCACCATCATCACCCTCATAGTACCTGTTCATCAAAGGCACCTCCCCGAATCACCCTCGAGGAAGCTCACCTTACAATCTTGAGATGGTACCTCTAGTACCCAGTTTTTAATCATTCCGTTAAAGTTATTCTATGATCTCTGAATCCGTCACCAAGTCGTCCATAACCGCGGACACGGCTTTTCGAAAAGATTTATCCCTGCAGGGGTGTACAATGTGAAAGTCGCCAGGTTCCCGAGGGACCTCCCAGCTCCTTATCCATGCGTACCGTCCGGCCCATTGCCTAGCTCTTAGCTCTCTTCCGGGGAAAGCCGGCTGGGTGGGAGCGGCTACGACCTTTACCTCGCTTAAGACTAACCCAGGATCATCAGTGGCGGTAGGACAAGAGGTACCTTCTCGCACCCCGTCCCGCGGCCACTTATTTTCCTGACACAACCATCCTCATCTCAGTCTTGGCCACCATCCTCAACGCACGCGCAAATGGAAAGCCAAACTAGAGGACCCTCGGCTAGTCCGCCACAAGTTAGTCAGTCGACGAGGTTCCATATGCCCACGCATGGTTGCACGCTCAACTTGGCTCGTAGGCGAGAACTCGCACTTAGGCGGCGAGAACGAGACAACCCACCACATCCCATGTGGCCTCTCATCCCCACCTTTAAGCATTTTATTATCCGTCACCACAATTCTCCACCATCATTCTCATATCATCACCTGTTTCCCACATGAATCATCCATCGTACAGCTATGCAATTAACTAAGCATGGCTAAGCATCAACATAGCATAGTAAGTATCTCAGGCCAACAATACAAACCTATGGATAATTGGAGGGAAAAACAGGTAGATGGCATAGGGAACTTAATGCAACTATAGGATACTCTAATCCAACAAAAGTGACATTTGGAACCGCAAGCAATATTATAGTGGAGAAAATATATTTGCGGAAAATAGGATAAGATATGCTCAGAGGGGGGATTACGCTTGCCTTGTTGATACGGCTGGTAGTACGGATCGTCACGAGACGGGGGTGGCACTTCACCTCCTTGATCTACCGGTGCACAAAACACGGGAAGAGACAAACAATCACCACACATGCTTCACAAATGCAATGCGCAAACATATGATGGTACGACAATTTAAATGCATGGAACTTATTATGAACTATCTAGCATTATTAAATGGGGGGGTGGAAGGATTACTTCGACTAAAGAAAGAAATTCCCCCATATTTAACTTAGTGATTCCGATACTACTATAAGTACATTATTAGAAAGGTGAGTAATTATGCATGATGATGAGGATTCTGGGTGATTCATATTTTTCTGAACGTTTTGGTATAAGGAACACCCTTTTCGGAGGCTCCGATAAAAAGTTATCACTTTTATTGACTTCTTCTTTTAATTTTATTATTTTGATTGAATTTATCTCTAACAACGATAACGAGTAACTACTCGAGTTCGAGAGAGAGAGGGATAGGGAGGATCTTCGGGGTTCGATGTCATCTCTAAGGCGCGAAGGAGTAGCCGGAACTAAGCGCCGAGGAGAGGGAAAAGGAAAAACAGCAGCAGAAAAAAAAAGGATAACTGCCTAGCCGGCCTGTGGCCCGGCTGGGCCGGTTGTGAGGCCGGTTAGGCGGCAGAGGGCTCCGGCCTCTCGGCCGGTTTGGGCCGGCCCAGCAGCCGGGTAGCGGCCCGAGAGACACGGCACACAGCCCGGTCAGGCCGTCTCCACGGCCGGGCTGCGTTCTTCGTCGACCGGAGTACGGCGGCGGTGGCTACGTCGATGCGAGCAACACAGAGCACGGGGAAGGGAGAGGAGAGGTGCTACGGCACGGGGTGCTCACCACGAGGGCGTTGGTGCCGACGGCGTGGCAGGGGACGGCGTGACGGCGGAGTAATCCCGCGGCGGAGATGCGGCGGTGGCGGAGAGGAAAATGGGCGGCGGCGGCGATTCCTTGCCTCTCAGGACGATTGCTTCGGCGGGGAGGAGGAGGAGAGCACGGCGAAGCAGGTGGTGGCGCTCGATCTGCGCGGGAGCTCCTCAAACGCCGGCTACGAGCACGGCGATCATGGCGGCCATGGCGCGGCTCGCGGGAGCTCGGGGAAGGAGAGAAAAAGGGGAAACGGGGAAGAGAATCGAGGGAGGGAGCAGGTGTGGCTCGGGTTGTTCGGCGTCCTGCAGCTGGAGGCAGCGAGAGGGGGCCCCAGGCACACGGCGAGCACGGCGACATGGTGCGGCCCGAGCTCTGCTCGGTCGCTACAGGGGAGGGATGATGGTTTTCTGAAAAACCCCCTAGAACTGTTGGGGCATTCACGGATAGGTCCTTTTCCATACTGGTTTCAAATAACAGCAGGTGTAAAGGAATTATTTGGGCCACTTAAAGACCTCCAAAAATTATGCAATTTTTTGGGGAGTTTCTTTATACTAATATGAGGTTCCCCTAATTTTTCCAGATTATTTGAAAATCATTTGGTAGGGAAATAAAATAGAAGAGCTCACAGGAAATTTTGAGATACACTCTTTTTATTTCATTTTACAATTCAAAATAGTTTGTCAAAAATTATCCTTGGAACTTTTGGAGCTTCCTCGACAAATATGAGAAGACAAGGAATTTGTTTTGCAAACTTTGAGTGTCATCTTTGTTGTGAGATTTGTTGGAACAAGTTGAGAATTTGCTTTCCCAAAGTTGCCACAACAAGTTAGTGTTGTTTAGCAATTGCAAATGGAGGCAAAGATGCATGCATGGAATGCAAAAGTGAAAATTTTACTCATAAATTGCATTACCAAAAGTGGGCTGTTACAACTCTACCCTCCTTACAGGAATCTCGTCCCGAGATTCTAAGAGTGCGAAAAGAAGTCGGGATACTCCTCACGTAGACTAGACTCTCGTTCCCAAGTTGCTTCTTCCTCGGAATGATGAGACCACTGAACTTTGAGGAACTTGGTAGTCTTGTTACGGGTCTTCCTCTCGGCTTCATCCAGGACACGGATAGGATGCTCGCGATAAGTGAGGTCTTCCTGGAGATCTAGCTCTTCATGATTGACCCCATGGATCGGATCCTTGAAACAACGGCGAAGTTGGGAGACATGAAACACATCATGCACATTTGGGAATTTGACCGGTAACTCCAATTGATAAGAAAGATCTCCTCGCTTGCCCAGAACGGTGAAAGGGCCAACATAGCGGGTGCCAATTTCCCTTTGATACCGAAGCGGCGAACGCCACGGAGGGGAGAGACGCGGAGATAAGCTTTATCACCAATTTCATAGTGAATTTCCTGATGGTGCTTATCATAGTAGCTCTTCTGCCTAGACTGAGCAATCTTCAGATTCTCCCTTATGATTCTAACCTTCTCCTCAGCTTCATTATTATATCTGGACCAAAGAGTGCCCTCTCTCCGGTCTCAGACCAATTTAGAGGAGTACGGCATTTTCTTCCATAAGAACCTCAAATGGAGCCATGCCCAGACTAGCTTGATAGCTATTGTTGTAGGAGAACTCCGCGAAAGGGAGATACTTTTCCCAACCTTTGCCAAAAGAGATGACACATGCCCTAAGCATGTCTTCCAACACTTGGTTCACCCTTTCAGTCTGACCATCAGTTTGGGGATGGAACGCGTGCTAAAGTTGAGACGGGTTCCCATGGCTTGTTGGAAACTAGTCCAGAACCTGGAGGTGAACAGACTTCCACGATCAGATTATCTTCTTGGGAACGCCGTGAAGCACGACAATCCTGGAAGTATAGAGATCCGCCAACTTAGCGGCTGTGATCAACTCGACAGGGAGGAAGTGAGCCACTTTTGATAACCGATCAATGATTACCCAGATGGCATCATTTCCCTTGGAGACTTGGCAGTCCAGTAATGAAATCCATACCAATTTCATCCCATTTCCACTCGGGACTGCAATAGGGCGAAGAGTGCCGGCAGGTCTTTGATGTTCAGCCTTTACCCGTCGACAGGTGTCGCATTCAGCAACATACCTAGCAATTTCCCGTTTCATACGGGTCCACCAGAATTGTGGCCGAAGGTCTTGGTACATTTTGGTACTACCGGGATGAATAGAGAGAGGTGATTCATGAGCTTCTTGGAGAATGAGCTCCCTCAAATTCCGGTTCTTTGGCACCACTAGACGGTCACCAAAATAAACAACCCGGATTCATCTTCCAAAAACATTTGGCCTTGCCACTAGCAATGTTCTTCTTGATTTCAGATACCCTCATCCAGCTTCTGAGCATCCTTAATCTGGTCCACAAGAGTAGATTTGATCTCCAGATTTGCAAGGTAGCCGGAGGGAACAATTTCCAGGTTCAAACGGGCGAACTCTTCATGAAGAGCAGGTTGGGCCTTCTCAATCATCAGATTGTTGCAATAGGACTTCCGACTTAGCGCGTCAGCCACGACGTTTGCTTTGCCGGGTTGATAGTTCAGACTCACATTGTAGTCCGTGATTAACTCCAACCAACGCCTTTGCCTGAGATTTAAATCCGGCTGGGTGAAGAGGTACTTCAGACTCTTGTGATCCGAGAAGATCTCGCAACGGTTACCAAACAGGTATGGTCTCCATTGCTTCAAAGCATAGACCACGCGGCAAGCTCTAGATCATGAGTTGGGTAGTTGAGCTCATGCGGCTTAAGTTGGCGAGAAGCATAGCCACCACATGGCCATCTTGCATTAGCACACAGCCCAAACCTTGTAGAGAGGCGTCACAGAAGACGACGAAATCCTTGCTGTGTCCGGCAGGACAAGCACAGGAGCGGACGTGAGCTTGGCTTTCAGTGTTTGGAACTCTCTTCAGCTTCGGCCGACCATACAAACTTTTTATCCTTCTTGAGAAGGTCAGTCAGCCTTGGCTATTTGGAGAAACCTTCGATGAATCGGCGGTAGTAACCGCCAATCCGAGAAAGCTACGATGTCCTTGACTGACATTGGAGTTTTCCAATCCAGAATGGACTGAATCTTGTCAGGAATGACCCACACCATTGCGGATATACATGACCAAGGAAGACGAGTTTATCCAACCAAAACTCACACTTGGAGAACTTGGCATAGACGGTGTTCTCGAAGTCGTGTCAGAACCAAACGAAGATGTTCCTCATGCTCTTCATTGGTTTTGGAATAGATGAGGATGTCATCAATGTAAATGACGACAAACTTGTCAAGATAATCCATGAAGATGGAGTTCATGAGCCTCATGAAAGTAGCGGGGCATTTGTGAGACCAAAGGACATGACGGTATACTCATATGAGCCATAACGAGTAACAAATGCCGTCTTTGGAATATCCTCCTTTCTGATTTTTATCTGATGGTAGCCTGACCTCAGATCCATCTTGGAGAATACCGTTGCACCAGCTAACTGATCCAACAGATCATTGATGCGAGGAATAGGATACTTGTTCTTGATTGTCACCGCATTCAACGGTCGATAGTCAGAGACTAGACGAGGCACGGTAGAATCCCTCTTCTTGACAAAGAGTACCGGACAACCCCAAGGTGAACTGCTAGGCTGGATGAACTCCTTAGCTAACAGCTGATCAATTTGCTCTTTCAACAGAGCCAACTCTTCCACCGGCATACGGTAGGGCTTCTTGGAAATTGGAGCGGTACCGGGAAGTAGCTCTATGACAAACTCCACACTTCGGTCAGGAGGCATGCCAGGCAACTCTTCCGGGAACACATCCGGGAAGTCACACACCACGTGTATGTCCTGGATTTCAGAGGGGATTCGCCTTCCATAAAGCAAAGGAGAATCTCAGGTGAGCGGGGTACGATGGCGGACGGAGGTATTGATGTTGCAGGCCAATACTTCACAATGTCACCGGAAGGAGCGGTCACAGTAATGGTCTTGGCGGCACAGTCGAGATTAGCCGGTATTTAGCTAGCCAGTTCATGCCCAATATGACATCAATGCCTTTGGACTTCAGAGCTACCAAGGCATAAGGAAAAGACAAGGAACCTATATTAATCTGGACCTCAGGAGTAACACCATCGGTTTGCCATTTGGAACCAGGAGTAGATCACAAGGGGCTCATTTTCTCGAACGGTATTTTGTGCTCTTTTGCAAAAGCTATGGATATGAATGAATGCGATGCTCCAGAGTCAAACAAAACTGTAGCTGTATTGCCGTTGATTCGTAACTCACCCATAAGAACGCCGGGGTCATCTTCAGCTTCTTCAAGAGACGTGGTTCAGGCGACCACGCACAATAGGTCCAGCCTTGCCAGTTGGAGTGGCAGGGGCTCGTGCAGGAGTTATCGCGAGAGGTGCCTTCTGGGGGCACTCCCTGGAGTAGTGACCAGCCTGGCCACAGGTGTAGCAAGTGACTCCAGGTGGAGCAGGTAGCATAGGACGGTACCCACTTCCGCCTACCCCAAGTGTCGAAGTAGTGGGGCGCGGAGGAGGTGGCCTGTATCCTGCTGCCTCGGCATGAAGGGAGCACGAGGTACGGCGCTGTAGGGAACAAACACCCTGCGCTTCTTGCTCTCAGAACCCGAGGAACTCTGGTGGTCCCCATGTGCGGGCCTCTTGGAAGCTTCAAGTTCCTTTCTTCCTTGCTCAAGAGTGAAAGCCTGGTTGAACAGCTCCTGATAGGTCTGGAACCTGAAGGGCAATAGCTCATAGCGGAGCTGCGGATTCAGACCCTTGCGGAACAGCTCTTGCTTGTCAGCATCATTGGTCACGTCCCTTGGGGCGTAACGAGAGAGTGGTTGAACTCACGACCATAAGTGCGGAGGTCCATCCGTCCCTGTTGCAAATCCAGGAACTCCCTCCTCTTCAAGTCCATGATGGCTGGGGAATGTACTCCGCACGGAAGGCAGTGCGGAATTCAGCCCAGGTGAAGACATGGTTGGCTGGAAACAAAGCCACATGGCTTTCCCACCAACAGCCAGCAGCACCAACCAAGAGGTAGGTGGCAAAGTTGACTTGCTCCGCCAATGGAACATGAAGCGCGGAGAACTTGCGCTCCAAAGCACGAAGCCAATCATCAGCTTCCAGTGGCTCCTTAGCATCAGCAAAGTGGGTGGCTGCGAGCGCAGGAACTCGTGAGAGTGTTGCACTCGTTCCTCCGTGCATTCTGCTGCACCAACTGCTCAAGCAAGCGCTCATTGCGCCCACGGTTCTCCTCAATGGCCATCAAGACTGAGCCATCGAGGGTGGTGGCGGCAGATCATCCTCATCATCATTGTGGTTACCGCGACCACCACGGCCTCCACGACCTCCTCGAGCCATTCTGGAGATTTGACAATGACACAGTTAGTATCTTTCTCCGAATGGTCGAACAATAGCATTAGCGTCTACAAGTACACAGACTAGGGACGATAATACTTTGCGAGAAGGAAAACAACAAGATAGAACTTGGGTCAAAGATCAGCATCATGTGCTACTAGTGAGAGTTAAGAAATCACAACTTAACACACTCTAGTTGACACAATCCGGGACCTTATGTTCAAGTCCGTGGGTTAAAACCCAAAGAAAGGATCAAAGATTGATTGGTAGAAACATCTGAGTTGATTTGGGATTGCAACGCAGCGGGAGCAACGGACACATAACACTAAAGGTCGAACCCACCCACTCCTAATTTTGAAGTAACAGACGAGAAGTAAAACCTTTAACTCAAATCGAGGTAAGATTGCTCCGAGATTAGAGGGTAACCAGATAAGGAGTAAAAAGAATCCTAAGATGGTTTTCACAACTCATTTTTAGGTTAAAAATATTTTCACAAACACTAGACTCAACATCGACCAGTAGAAGGGTTTCCTACAGGCAGTACTGCTCTGATACCAACTTGTGGCGCCCCGACCCGACTGCTATACAGTGATGCTGTGTGTCACCGGTTAAGCGATACAACCGGAGGTTACGGGTTTACCAATCCCCGGCCAAAACCTTTGGCAGGCGTTGCTGGGTACACCTCACTCCAGACAACGCAACACCCCGATTGATGCCTTAACACAGGCACAACTATCAAAGCATAATAGTAAGATCAAGACTTGTGGAACAACTGGCACATCACAGACTCTACGACACAAATCATATAGTTCAACTCTTATAATAGAGAAAGATAGCAAATGACAACCAGAGGTCACAGACCCAACATTACATCAAGCGGAAGCGAATTAGGTTGTTCTAAACAACAAGATCCAAAATATGGCCTAAGAGGCCTACAGATAAACATCACACGCCAGCTGTTCCAGGATGTCCCAAGCTGCCACCTGGGAACCCCAGACTACTCGTCGACGTCCACAAAGAACCCACCTTCGAGGTCGGTGAAGTCCTCCTCTGAAACAAAACAAACGACGTTGAGTTCGACGAACTCGCAAGATTAAGAGCTAATATATGCTCGATGATTAGCTTTCAAGGTTTTATGGCTCTTTTGCATAAAGCTGATTTTATTTAATAAAACAACTCCATGGCATCGTCTAATCAGAATATTTTAAAAGAGGGTAAGAGTAACTCTTTCTCTTGAATCACATTTCTCACCATTTATCACCATCATCACTCATGTACCTGTTCATCAAAGGCACCTCCCCGAATCACCCTCGAGGAAGCTCACCTTACAATCTTGAGTGGTACCTCTAGTACCCAGTTTTTAATCATTCCGTTAAAGTTATTCTATGATCTCTGAATCCGTCACCAAGTCGTCCATAACCGCGGACACGGCTTTTCGAAAAGATTTATCCCTGCAGGGGTGTACAATGTGAAAGTCGCCAGGTTCCCGAGGGACCTCCCAGCTCCTTATCCATGCGTACCGTCCGGCCCATTGCCTAGCTCTTAGCTCTCTTCCGGGGAAAGCCGGCTGGGTGGGAGCGGCTACGACCTTTACCTCGCTTAAGACTAACCCAGGATCATCAGTGGCGGTAGGACAAGAGGTACCTTCTCGCACCCTCCCGCGGCCACTTATTTTCCTGACACAACCATCCTCATCTCAGTCTTGGCCACCATCTCAACGCACGCGCAAATGGAAAGCCAAACTAGAGGACCCTCGGCTAGTCCGCCACAAGTTAGTCAGTCGACGAGGTTCCATATGCCCACGCATGGTTGCACGCTCAACTTGGCTCGTAGGCGAGAACTCGCACTTAGGCGGCGAGAACGAGACAACCCACCACATCCCATGTGGCCTCTCATCCCCACCTTTAAGCATTTTATTATCCGTCACCACAATTCTCCACCATCATTCTCATATCATCACCTGTTTCCCACATGAATCATCCATCGTATAGCTATGCAATTAACTAAGCATGGCTAAGCATCAACATAGCATAGTAAGTATCTCAGGCCAACAATACAAACCTATGGATAATAGGAGGGAAAACAGGTAGATGGCATAGGGAACTTAATGCAACTATAGGATACTCTAATCCAACAAAAGTGACATTTGGAACCGCATGCAATATTATAGTGGAGAAAATATATTTGCGGAAAATAGGATAAGATATGCTCAGAGGGGGATTACGCTTGCCTTGTTGATACGGCTGGTAGTACGGATCGTCACGAGACGGGGGTGGCACTTCACCTCCTTGATCTACCGGTGCACAAAACACGGGAAGAGACAAACAATCACCACACATGCTTCACAAATGCAATGCGCAAACATATGATGGTATGACAATTTAAATGCATGGAACTTATTATGAACTATCTAGCATTATTAAATGGGGGGGTGGAAGGATTACTTCGACTAAAGAAAGAAATTCCCCCATATTTAACTTAGTGATTCCGATACTACTATAAGTACATTATTAGAAAGGTGAGCAATTATGCATGATGATGAGGATTCTGGGTGATTCATATTTTTCTGAACGTTTTGGTATAAGGAACACCCTTTTCGGAGGCTCCGATAAAAAGTTATCACTTTTATTGACTTCTTCTTTTAATTTTATTATTTTGCTTGAAGTTATCTCTAACAACGATAACGAGTAACTACTCGAGTTCGAGATAGAGAGGGATAGGGAGGATCTTCGGGGTTCGATGTCATCTCTAAGGCGCGAAGGAGTAGCCGGAACTAAGCGCCGAGGAGAGGGAAAAGGAAAAACAGCAGCAGAAAAAAAAGGATAACTGCCTAGCCGGCCTGTGGCCCGGCTGGGCCGGTTGTGAGGCCGGTTTAGGCGGCATAGGGCTCCGGCCTCTCGGCCGGTTTGGGCCGGCCCAGCAGCCGGGTAGCGGCCCGAGAGACACGGCACACAGCCCGGTCAGGCCGTCTCCACGGCCGGGCTGCGTTCTTCGTCGACCGGAGTACGGCGGCGGTGGCTACGTCGATGCGAGCAACACAGAGCACGGGGAAGGGAGAGGAGAGGTGCTACGGCACGGGGTGCTCACCACGAGGGCGTTGGTGCCGACGGCGTGGCAGGGGACGGCGTGACAGTAATCCCGCGGCGGAGATGCGGCGGTGGCGGAGAGGAAAATGGGCGGCGGCGGCGATTCCTTGCCTCTCAGGACGATTGCTTCGGCGGGGAGGAGGAGGAGAGCACGGCGAAGCAGGTGGTGGCGCTCGATCTGCGCGGGAGCTCCTCAAACGCCGGCTACGAGCACGGCGATCATGGCGGCCATGGCGCGGCTCGCGGGAGCTCGGGGAAGGAGAGAAAAAGGGGAAACGGGGAAGAGAATCGAGGGAGGGAGCAGGTGTGGCTCGGGTTGTTCGGCGTCCTGCAGCTGGAGGCAGCGAGAGGGGGCCCCAGGCACACGGCGAGTACGGCGACATGGTGCGGCCCGAGCTCTGCTCGGTCGCTACAGGGGAGGGATGATGGTTTTCTGAAAAACCCCCTAGAACTGTTGGGGCATTCACGGATAGGTCCTTTTCCATACTGGTTTCAAATAACAGCAGGTGTAAAGGAATTATTTGGGCCACTTAAACACCTCCAAAAATTATGCCAATTTTTTGGGGAGTTTCTTTATACTAATATGAGGTTCCCCTAATTTTTCCAGATTATTTGAAAATCATTTGGTAGGGAAATAAAATAGAAGAGCTCACAGGAAATTTTGAGATACACTCTTTTTATTTCATTTTACAATTCAAAATAGTTTGTCAAAAATTATCCTTGGAACTTTTGGAGCTTCCTCGACAAATATGAGAAGACAAGGAATTTGTTTTGCAAACTTTGAGTGTCATCTTTGTTGTGAGATTTGTTGGAACAAGTTGAGAATTTGCTTTCCCAAAGTTGCCACAACAAGTTAGTGTTGTTTAGCAATTGCAAATGGAGGCAAAGATGCATGCATGGAATGCAAAAGTGAAAATTTTACTCATAAATTGCATTACCAAAAGTGGGCTGTTACACACATTGCTAACCTTATCCTTCCGAAGAGAATAAACATCATCAATCATAATGGGGTTGGATAAGGTACCATTAGTGCATGAAGAAGCAAAGTGGTCCTTCTCACGGCATATGTAGCAACATTGGCTTCCTCCTTTATTCTTAGTTGGAATCTCGACTTGAGGAGGGGTAGCTTGATTCTTCTTGGAAAGAGGCCTTACTTTAACTTGAGAAACTTGAGTTTGAACTTGAGGCCGCTTCCCTTGTTGCTTCTCACTAAGATGCTTCTTCTTCAAAGGGCAAGATCTAACATGGTGCCCTTCAACTTTGCACTTGAAGCAAACAATCTTGGCCGAAACCTTGACTTGTTCTTGGCCCTTGTTCTTCTTGATAGGCTTGGACTTGTTCTTTTTGTTGGAGTTGAATCCAAGTCCACTCTTGTCATTGGGGCATCTTTAACACTCAACACATTGTCAAGTGTGGACCTCCCAACATGACGCTTTTCCAAGTCTTTCTTCAAAGAAGTGACTTGGCCTTGAGCTCTTTTAATTCCTCTACATGGTTAGTATCAACACAAACACTAGAGGAAGTAGATGCTTCATTGTTAGAGCAACAAGGCAAGAAAGGTAATTCATCACAAGATTTAGTAATAGTATGTGATGTAGAATTACTAGGACTAGCACATGGCAATAAAGCATTTAGAGTAGAAGTAGTACCATTGTCCACATGAGGCTCACAAGATGTTACCTTTGTAAGGATAGCCTCATGAGCTAACTTTAGCTTCGCATGGGATGCTAGAAGATCCTTATTAGAGCTAGAGAGCTTTTTATGACTTTTTCCAATTTCCCATACTTGCTAGTTAGCAACTCAAGTTGAACCCTTAGCTCAACATTCTCCTTCAAAATAGATACTTCACGAGAAGTGGAGTTAGTAGCACAAGCATCGTTAACATTAGAAATGAAAGAAGAAAACTTGGCAAGCTCATCATTCAACCTAGCATTTTCCTCAATAATATTAGCATGATCACATGAGGGAGTAGAGGAACTAGGCACATCATTTTTAGATAGTAGAGTTTGGAGTTGATCATGAGACTTGATAAGGAGAGAGTGTTCACTTTCTAAAGCCTTGTGAGCTTTGTCAAGTCTCTCTATGTTCTCAATTAGTCTAGCATTGCCAACACCAAATTCAACTTTTTCCTTTTTAAGCACTTTGTATTTAGCAATGACATGGTCTTTTTCCTTAATGATTTTAGCAATTATTTCATCATTTGTCTCATCAAGAGACTCAAGTCTCTATATTCACTCTCTTCTTTAAGGGCAGCTTTCAAGGATGCTATAGTGATAGAGTCTTCTCTCTCAATTTCACCTTTGACTTCAATGATATCCTTGCACTTAATAGCAAAATTCAAAATTTCACATAAGTAAGAGCAAGCTTGACTACCTATAGGGAGAGCACCGGAAACCATTTCACTCTTCTCCTTTAAGGAGTCAATATCATTCTCTTTTAATCCATAATAATCTTCATCCTCATCATCACAAGATGGAGTGGGTTCCAAAGGTGAAGATACCTTTGAATCCCTACCCATGAGGCAAAGTGAGAAATGGACGACGATGATGAAGATTTACTTGAAGCACCATTGAGATCCATGTCTTGTTCCAACAAATGTTGGGTTTCCTCTACATTGTTAGTCAAACAAGTAATAGAGGATATTTAAGCATTATTTTCATGACAACAAGACATAGAGAGCATATCATCATGAGTTTTAGTTAAGCAACTATTACATGATATGCAAGGACTATCAACACCAGGATGTAAGACATTTAGGTGCTAGAAAAGTTTAAGTCTAAAGATAGAACATTGCAATGTGATAGAGATGCAGTATAGTCAATAGTAGATACACCATCAACAATACAATTTCTATCACCACTCACCATATCATTACCTTGTGTCAAAACACATGTTGGTGAAGTGAAAGAAGATGTGAACTCATCACGGTCGGAGGTAGAGGGAGAACAATCATCCTTAATAATGTTGGACACCTCATATTTATCTTGAAGCTTGGTCCACAACTCATGTGCATTCGAAAAGGCATGATTGATGCAAGAACTACATCGCTCAAAACACAAATAAGACCATTAGATACTAGAGTATCGAGATAAGAGTTTTCCTCATCCTCTATAGATAATTCTTGGGAATCCATAGGAGGAGAAAAACCCATATCTACAATGCTCTTTATATAATTTGGACCCATGGCCCTAAAAAGATTAAGCAAGCAAATTTTCCAAACATCATAATTTGTACCATCGAATTTAAAAGTGGGATTGTGCACTAATTCTCTAAACGACATCTTTACTCTCTAGGCGGTAAAGCCCAATAAAGAGAGCCTAGGCTCTGATACCAATTGAAAGGACAAGGATGTCGCCTAGAGGGGGGGTGAATAGGCGATTTAAAACTTTTCTGGTTTAGGCTTGATAATTGCGGAATAAAATTAGGTGTTTAAATTAACAAGTCAACAACCTAAATATACTAGGCTCACCTAAGTGAACCAACAACTTATGCTAAGCAAGACAAGCAACAAAGTGATAGCAAGATATAATACTTAAAGCACGAAGGCTATCACAATGTAAAGTGCATAAGTAAAGAGCTCGGGTATATAAATAACCGGGGCACGCGGAGACGAGGATGTATTCCCGAGTTCCTCCTTTTTAGGGGAGTACGTCTCGTTGGAGGGGTGTGAGTTTCAAACTCAAACGCCACAAATGGCCTCACCCTATTCTCCGATGAACCTTGCCCAAAAGCTCGGTCCACCTTCCACTATTGATTTTGCTTTTGGGCGGAAATCGAGTCCCTTACAACAATCTTGAGGTACAACCCACAAAAGGATTGGGAGCTCCCAAGTGACCACAAAAGGTCACAACCACCACAAAAGGCATCTAGGGTCAAAAGACCCAAGAGTAACAAGCTCACAAACTTTCAACTTCCACGAATCCTCGTGGAGACCACAAACCGATGCACAATGCAATGGCAAGAGCACAAGTGCTCAAATCCTTCACTCTCAAATCTCACCAAAAGCAACTAATGCTTATGGGGGGAGAAGAGAGGAAGAACAAAAAAGAACTCAACAAATAGAACTCCAAGATCTAGATCCAAAGGTTTCCCTCACTTAGAGGAGAGATGGATTGGTGAAAATGTAGATCTAGATCTCCTCTCTCTTTTCCCTCAAAGATATGCAAGAATCATGGGAGGAATTGGGAGAGGGGCAAGATTTCCAAGGTCAACAATGGAGGTGAGAGAGGGGGAAATTTCGTGCTTGGAAGAGCTGAGCTCTTTGGGGAAGAAGGGGCCTTTTTATAGGTCTCTAGAAAATAGAGCCGTTGCAGAAAACTTGGACATGAAGTTCCGGTCAAGGCGAACGGAACTTCCGGTGAAAGTTCCGGTCAAACTTTCTGTCGAGTGCACTACCAATTTCAGTACTGGACTTGGCCGGAACTTTGCCCGGAATTTCCGGGGGGCCGGAAGTTCTGGCCTAACCCGGAACTCCGCCCCTCTGAAAACTACGAAAACTCCAACATGAAAACGGCAAGAACTTTTTCATCCGGACTCCGATTTCGATGATCTTGGGCTCATTGGAATCGCAACGAAGAGCTTTACAAGATCATGCAGAGAAACATCATGGTCCATCATGTGTGGATGATACCAAATAAGGAAAGTTAAGACCTATCTATAAGAGACAAGCCGGTAAAACCTCCAACATCAAAAGCGACACAATATATGCATATAAAATCCGTTTTTGATGAACTAAAGCTTGGTATGGAGATGAAAACAAGCTCTAAATCCTCACATGGATAAAAGCCAAAATAAGAACCAAGAAATATGATATGCCAAGTAAGCTTGGTATGGGGATGAACACAAACTCTAAATCCTCACATGGATAAAAACCAAATAAGAACCAAGAAAGATGATATGCCAAGTATGCAAAGGTTTGAGCTCTCCACAAAGATGCGATCAAGTTACTCACTTGAGAGCCCCTCTTGATAGTACGCCGTCTATCCTATAACCCGGTCTCCCACTAACACCATGAGACCGGTAAATAGAAACCCTATCAAGATCATACCTTTGCCTTGCGCATTCCACTTGAGCTAGATGATGCCGATCTTGACTCCCTCAAGTTGGAACACCTTTCTTGATTGTGCTTGCTAGCACATGCTTGATGAAGACTTCTCCAAATACTCCCCCATACACCATTATGGGAGAGCCTCGCTTAGCTCCGTCTTCATGTATCCACTTGCACTTCATCTTGTTCTCTTGATATAGATGATGGCTTGGAGATAAACATGAATGTTCACTCAATCTTATTTTCCAAGCCATGCTTACAATAAGCTCAACTCTAGATGACCATTCTTCATATAAACCCATTGGATAGAACCTTGGTCATCATATAATCTTCTAGAGTCCAACACATGAACTCCAATCTTCTTCATGGACAAGATCTATAAAGATATCTCAATGCAAACATTGGTCCATAGAGATTGTCATTAATTACCAAAACCACACATGAGGGCACATGCACTTTCACTAAGTTTGAACTGTATTTTCTATAACAAAAGTTGATTACTGGATTAATTTTTTATAATTGCATTAACTATATAGTGTATACCTATTTGGTGAAAATATCTAAAGCACCTCCTAAAAAGTATTTTACTAAGGGTTTCTAGTACATGACTTGAAAACCATACTTAATAGAACTTCTAAAGTATATGTTGAACTATTGGCATGCCACTTTTTTCTTTTTTCAATTTGCCTTGCAAGTTAGAATGGGTACAGTAGGTGAGTGAACAATGTATGCACGTTCTAAACTTGGTATTGAAACAAGTTCGTTTATACTTATTGCTTTTGTGTGTAAAACGGTCGAGTATGAGTATCTCTTCTTCAAGAAGCATGACACAATATAATTAGAGGGTGCATATGATGTCCTTATGTAGAAGGTTGTATACATGTGAATTTGACATAAGCGGTATTTTTTATTAGGTTCGACCACTTTGTGGCTTACTCCTATGTTGGAAGAGTTCTCGAGAGAAGATTTTTGACTAGTGGCTAGGGCCAAATGGCGATGCCACCTCAAAAGTAGTTATTGCAAAGGTCCTTCAGAACAAATATATTTTCTCAAGCCTTTCTCGGTCCCTGATAGCTCTCAATTTGAGTTACATAACCATGGGAGGGCTTTCATAGGATGGAGCTCCTTGAAGAAAAGAAAAAACCAAGGTTACCCTTGAGAGGGAGTGAGATAAGGGTACGGAAGTCATTATTGTTGGTCTAGAAGGTCCATGGCGGACCATGAGGAAACAATCTATGGTCTATGGTGGACCAAATCCATCCCGTTGTTTGTTCACGATGGGCTTCTTTCTTCTTTGGCTGCATCTTTAGCATTCCATTTTTATCTTTTTGTTGTGACGACCATCTTTCATTTGTGACCATGACAAGGGGCATGGCTTTGGTTTGTGCAACTTGATTTTTTTATTGACATGCTGGATGGTGTTGGGCCCCTTGTAGTAAATATTTATTCTCACATCACGAGTCCCCTTAAGTCGTAGTCACAAAGAATGTTCATCATGGTTGTAGGTAAGAATTCTACAGCTTTGTCTTAAGTTGTTTTTCCTTGCAGATGGCGTTGAGTTTTCTTTATGGAAGTTTAACCCTTACTGAAATCCAGGTTAGACTCGATTTTCTCCGAGAGATCTGAATATTTACTCTTCGAAACCCTTAAAGAAAACAATATAACTTGGCCGAGAGACGTTCGACTCAAAAGTTTGGACCTGTTTCAAAATGTTAGATTTTTTGCGGTAAAATTATAATTGCAATGATTTTTTCGAGCTGTTCTTTGCCTAGCTTGCAATTTGAAATCTTTGATTTTGTAACGTTTTGGAAAAAAGAGAAGAGAATATTTCCACGTGGCAACATGTTCCTTTTATTACCCCCCCCCCCCAATGTTTTTGTTTAAAGATTCCAGAAATATGAGAGAGCAGAGGGGGTTTTCCACCAATAACCACCCTTTACAGCATGGAGAGCGAACTCCGAGCCCGCGAAGAAGAAGAGGGTTCCCCAACCCTCCCAATCATCCGCCTCCGGTGACGACTCCTCACCAACGCCACCCGCGAGATGGTGACGGCCCACCGCCCGCCACGGGAGACCGACTTCACGCGCATCCCGGACTCCACCCCATCGTCATCGACAACGGCGCCTCCACCTTCCGCATCGTCACGAGAATGCTTTTGAAAATGACTAAAACGAGATGTAACTACATGAGCAACTTAACAAGGGAAAAGTGCTCGTCGGCAGCATAGAGACAACCCACGTGTATAAAGTCCGAACATATTACTATTGCATTACACAACCAACAAAAAGATTAGCATGTTTTTATCATGATAAAGCAACGACGAGACAAGGTCGTCATAATCGTGATCCTAGGAATGGAATCCTACCATTTGACGATCCTACTCAGCATGTTCATCCAAATCCCTCTATGATCCGGATTAGGTAGGATCCATGTGGAGCAGAATCTCAACCCTGTTATGGACTATAATTCTAATCACTGACAATGTGAGATTCAGATTCCTACGTTTTGTGCTTCTCATACGTGTTCCATAATCATATCAATAATAAATACATGGTAGGTTAGCCGGGAAAAGAAGAAGTACATTTAGCATTGATGTGTACGGTATATTAACTTTGGGCCCAACAGAAGTGACTCCAGAACAACCACTTGCAGACAGCTCACAAAGTCTACAATTTTATGTTGGTTACATATAAGCTAGATACTTGCAATCTCCAAAACTCTAGTAGGTATTTCTTGAAGTCGTACCTGGTAAAACCGTTCTAAAGATATTTAACTATGCGTTCTAAAGATTTTTAAATATGCTAATTGATAGAAACACGAAGAAACGCACTATAACACATCTATGTGTCACCAATTAACTTGTGGGTATATGTGATTTTTGTCATTTTATATAATTTTATTTAAGATCGACAAAATCTAATTCATAAGTTTAGTTGCACTTTGGTTCTATGTAACAGAGTATGTACCTTCAATCAAAGAGATCGATTTCTAGTCGCGTAGCTTCATACTAATTTTACAAAGCTTTCGCATAATTTTCTTCGAAATGGGCCAACAAAGTTTAGGATCATTCGTGATATTAAAACAAAATCATTAAACAAAATCATTCAATTACTGTACATGCTATTAGATACAACAGAGCAAACATATTAGTTAGGATGATATATGTCAATGTTTACATAAGTGGACAAATAAGCTAATAGAGCATTAGCTCATTACTGCCATAATGGACTACAAAGAAGTAAAAATGTTTAGTATAAACCAATCATGACTATGTTTTGAACTCACACAAGTCTCTGGCGAATATTTGTCTTATTAGAATTATGTGTTTCTGAAAATTTCAGACTACTAAACTTTACGCCATATAAGCGAAAACAAATTAGATACATATTATGATTACAAAAGATGAGTCTCCGCACCAAGAAGTTTTCAAGCTTAATTCAGATAGTTGAGCCAGTAACGCAATGGGTCATCTAGTTAGAAGAGACGCTACCAATTCCTACATAAATTATGCTGCTAGCGAATCCGTACGATCCCCGGTACCGTGTTACATAAAAATGTCAACCGTGACTCATCTATGTGATAACAAAAGAAAAACAAGGATTGTTTCATTAGAACATGTATTGTGACAGAAACATGTGGAACTTAATTTTAAACTATTTCTATAGTAACAACATCAAATTTGTTTTTTGACACGACATGATTGGCATAAGAATCCACCTGAATGGCAGAATAATCTTTTGGCTGACTCGCTAGAGACGTTCAACTTAGAAGTCCGAGCCTGTTTCGAAGTTAGATTTTATATAGTGGTAATATAATCATTTCATGCTTATTTTCGAGCTGTTCTGCTTCGCAATTCGAAATATTTAATTTTGTAGGGTTTTGAAAAAAAAAAGAATATATCCACGTGGCAACGTGCCCCATATTATCGAAAACCCCTGGAATGTTTTTGTTACAACATTCCAAAAATACGGGGGGAGTAGAGGGGGTTTTCCGCCAATAACCACTCTTTGCCTCTGCTTCCCACGCATAGAGAGCGAGCTCGCGAAGAAGACGAGGCAGAAGAAGAGGTTTCCCAAACCCTACCAATCCCCCTTCCTCCTCCGGCGACTCCTTCCTCCCGCCGCCGCCGCCGCCAGCGAGATGGCGCCGTTCCACCGCCCGCCGCGGCAGACCGACTTCGCGCGCATCCCGGACTCCACCCCCATCGTCATCGACAACGGCGCCTCCACCTTCCGCATCGGGTAGGCTCTGCCCCCATCCCCCCATCTCTGCCGCCCGGAACCCTAACCCTAACGCGCGTGCAGGTGGGCCGGCGAGGCGGAGCCGCGCGTCGCCTTCCGGAACATCGTGCAGAGGCCCCGCCACCGCAGCTCCGGTACGTGACGTCTACAAATCTCCGGCTATTTGGTCATCTGGGTTTGGTGATGCGAATGTGTTTGAATATCACGACTCTGTGCTCCGTTGGTCTGATGGCGCTTGTGGTGTCAGAACTTCATAGTGTGGCGTCCTGTTGGCAATTGGGGTGCTGTCCATGAGACTTGGTTGTGTGGTGACAGCAGCTAATTAGGCACATCAGTTAAATTCTCCGGCCTCGTAGGCTCTTAGTTTTTGTTACGGCGCCTGACACGCCTGACACGCCCGCGTGATGTGAATTTCTTCAGATTTTGCGGTCGTTGCACTTCGTTGGTGTAATGGCGCTTGCCGTTTCAGAACTTCCTAGTGGCAAACCGTTGGCAATTTCGGTGCTGTTTATGGGACTTTATTGTGTTGTGAAGCACGGAAATTGGGCGTATCATCTTAATTCTTAGGCGTAGACTTCTAGGGTCTTTTATGGTGATACTTTGGTTTACTGGACTGTGAGAGTGTGAGTGAATCTGAAAACGTTTTGAAGCCAGATGTCTCTAGAAATATCCTAGTGATTGTGCGAGTGCGGTGCAATGTTCATGGTACTCTGAGTATACAAATGGGGCACTAGGTTTATTGTATCTTTTGAACTCGTTTCAGTTGATGGGGTGGTAGGTAGGAGGATTGGAAAAAAATCTCATGTTTAAACTGATTGTAACTAAAATGAACCACAACTGTTAAAATTTTCATAGTGTGGCGTCCAGTTGGCAATTGGGTTGCTGTCCATGAGACTTGGTTGTGTCGTAGACCCCGCCACTGCAGTACGGATACACAACAAGCCTGACGCTTAGAAATCTCGAGCTGTGACGGTTTGCTCTGCTGCTTGTTGCCTGATGTGAATTTCTTCAGATTTTTGCGTCGTTGATGCAATGGTGCTTGCGGTTTCAGAACTTTGTAGTGCCAACCCGTTGTCAATTTCGGTGCTGTTTATGGGACTTTATTGTGTTGTGATGCATGGAAATTGAGCGTATCATCTTAATTCTTAGGCGTAGACACCTAGGGTCTTTTATGGTGATACTTTGGTTTACTGGGTTAGTGTGAGTGAGTCTGAAAACGTTTTCGAGCAAGATGTCTGTAGAAATACCCTTGTGATTGTGCGAGTGCAATGTTCATGGTAGTCTGAATATACAAAAGGGACACTAGTCTATTGAAACCTTTATGCTCGTGTCAGTTGATGGGCTGGTAGGAGGATTGGAAAAAATTCTCATATTTAAACTGATTGTAACTAGAATGAACCACAATTGTTAAAATTTTCAGCGTAATGGACACTTATGTGTTTATTAGATGATTTTGATGGACTAGTAAGTGAATTGTAGAAAATTCTTGTATTACACTGATTGCACTTTGTTGTGGATGCAGCTGGTGAAACTGTAACAGTTGTTGGAGACACTGATCCAGCTCTAATGAAGTACTTCGATTGCACACGGACAATGATTCGCTCACCGTTTGATGATGATGTTGTCTATCAGTTCGAGTATATGGAATATGTTCGTCACTCCTATTACATAATTTTCCTTACTTTTAACTTATCTGCGAGATCCACAAATTGTTTATAATTACTTTTTAGGCTTCAATGGATAAACTGTGTGGTCAAATCTGGCCTGTCATCCTTTCTCTATCAATTTTTGCACTTTTTAGTCATGAGCAACCTCTTTGTATCTTATTAACCTTTTTTGATCTGGTATTATTTCAACGTTGCAGATTCTCGATTATGGTTTTGATCGTTTAGGTGCCACTTCAGAGGTAAATACTTGTGTTCAACACCTGCCTCTTGAATGATTTTCTTTTCGTATCATATTTGTCTTACAATTCTTGTTATCAGAGGAGTGTGTGCAGTGAACTAATGATGGTGATTAGGGACTAGGAAATTCTCACCAGAAATATATTTTAGCATAGAAGGTTCTTATACAGTTAGTTGAATTTCGTACTCACACGAAGCGCTTTAAGAATACAGTTTACTCTCGATATTTTCAAGTCAAACAGTGTATTTTTCTAGAGGGCGTAGGTCAAACATAGTCTTAACGGCTTCAGGAAAGAACTCACTGAGCATAGGCAAGGCAAACAGGAAGAGAGAACTACCTGAATGATGCAACTCCATTTTTGGCTGATGCCGAGCATGGACTATTATCTTAATTAATGAGATTTTCTCCTTCACAGTGTATGCTTAGGAATAACTAAAGAAACATGGAGCTGGCATTCCCTGAGTTAGTGGTTTTCTGTTTTTGTGCAATGAAATTATAAAGTGAAGCCCTACACATCAGTTCAGTTAGTCTCATAGTTTTAAATCTGACACTTCCTTGACTTGAAACATGGGTAACATGTAACTGCATGTATTTTTGAACTTCACAACCTTGTGCCCTTTCATATAAACTATATTTGTTCGAATATTGTTGAAATCTTACAGTGGTGCTTGTCAGGTGGGCCATCCTATTCTTATGACAGAGTGTGAGTGCAATCCATCCTTTTCTCGAGCACGGATGTCGGAACTTCTTTTCGAGACATATGGTGTGCCATCCGTTGGTAATGTTTTCTGTGATCCTTATGTGCCATTGTTAGTATAGTAGTATATTAGTAGCGATCTTGATATAAATATGTAGTGCTGATGCTTTCTTTTACTATCTGTATTTCAGCTTTTGGTGTCGATGATGCATTTAGTTACAAGTACAACCAGAAGCTTGGAAACTGTGGAGAAGATGGATTGGCTATTTCGTGTGAATTTGGAACATGCCACGTTGTTCCAGTAAGTTTGTGTCATAAAGACACTTTTCTCAGAGTTTGTGCAATATACAAATGAAAACATTCTATTTGGCTCATTTTGTCAGATACCACAAAATGAGTATAGTTGTATCTGTTTAGGAGTAAATACCATTGACTGTTTAAATTCTGAATTTCGAATTGGATAACAGTAACAATGCTAAAAAGAAAGACATACCACCTATAGATTGTTCATTGATCTCGCTGTCCCTTTTTCTGCTCCATTCCCATAACTTAAGTCACAGATATGCCTGAATCTATTGGTTGACCGTGGAAAGCGACAATATTATCCCAGTACCCTGTCCATGAGGATCTGCTTACCCATTTTTCTATGTTGTACACCATACCTTGACTAATCGCAATAAGGTTTTTTCCTTGACCATGGCCCGTGGAATATTTAAGAAACAAAATAAATGCACACCATCTTCTCTGTTTGTATGAAAAAATATTATATTTTAGTTTTGCCAGTTCACTATTTCGGAGACCACGTTCAAGAAAAACTCTCAGAAATTTGCGTTTATCTATTTGTACATTTTCAAATTAATTGTTCTTCTATGTACTAAAAACCTTGCTGGATCTTTTTTCAGTTCTTAAAAGGGCAGCCTGTGTTGGGGGCATGCTGCCGAACAAATGTTGGTGGATCTCACATTACTGATTTCCTGAGGCAGCTTCTCTCTCTTAAATATCCCTATCACGCGTACGCATCAACACATTATTCTGAATCACTTTATATTGTTTGTTTTCTCTACCATCTCGATGCCTAACAGTAGCAATTTTACCTTTGCATAGTGCAAGCATTACATGGGATAAGGCTGAAGAGCTGAAGAAGGAACATTGTTATATAGCTCTTGATTATATGTCGGAGTTGCAGATATTCAAAGTAAGAAAACTTTATCGATTGTTGTTTCCCTTATCAGCATGATGTTTATCAGTTTTCAGAATTATCAGAAATACAGTGGAAAGAATGGACAGTGCATTTGTCTTGATTATCTTTGTATTTTTTTGTTTCTAGAAGTATATTTATAGCGGTTATAAGAACATTTTTGGAACACCATGAATTGATCAATTCAGTTTGCTGAACAACAAGGAAGAAGCTGAAGAGAAGACTAGGTATTGGCAGCTTCCATGGGTACCCCCACCCAAAGATGAACCGCCATCTGAGGAAGAACTTGCAAGGAAAGCAGCTAATAAGGAAAAGTCTGGTCAACGCTTGCGAGACATGGCTGCTGCAAAGAGGTCTCAGAAGATAGTGGTTCTGGAAAAACAGCTTTCTGAACTTGAGGATTTAATGGAACAACTTGATGACTCTGATGAAATTGAAGAAACACTTATTCTATCTAGAACCAGGTATCTTTCCCAGCAGGAAATCAAGTCTGCTATTCTGAAAGTAACACAGTCCCTAAGAAAAGCGAAGGGGGAGTCCAACGGCAGCGAGGAGAACGCAGAAGCTTCTGGAGCTGATAAGTACCCACTTGTATCTGTCCCTGATGAGATGCTGACACCAGAGCAGGTTTGTGTTATGATAAGCTGTCATCTGTGGCTATTATGTGATCAACCAAGGGATTCTGTTAATGTGCCTTTGGGATCATCTTGCACCTTTGTGCTGTTAGGAACTTAGTATAAACCTAATCTCCTTGTGTTAAAGAGACTTTCAACCACTAACCATTGATGTGTTCCCCTTTTGCATATTTACCAGTTAAAGGAAAAGAAGAAACAGATACTACTTAAAACTACAACAGAGGGCCGGCTGCGTGCCAAGCAGAGGCGCGCTGAGGAGGCAGCATTGAGGGAGAAGCAAGAAGAAGAGAGGCGGACGTAAGTTGCGACATTCCCAGTCTGATTTTTTCATACATATGCTTCTCATACTTAGTTTTATCTTGTATTATATGGCAAAGTCCTCCTATATGAAATTATGTGGTATCTTGTGTCTTGTTGATGAAGGTATAATATAGAAAATTCCTCTACACAAAATTATTTGGTGTTTGTATCTTGTT
Source organism: Poa pratensis (assembly GCA_947311845.1). Classification (NCBI taxonomy): domain Eukaryota; kingdom Viridiplantae; phylum Streptophyta; class Magnoliopsida; order Poales; family Poaceae; genus Poa; species Poa pratensis. The sequence goes on along the minus strand of CAMZMU010000109.1, from coordinate 37,212,742 downwards.
GATGTACCTCAGAGCCATTTATGACTTTTTTTTGCTCTTCCGAGGCGTTCCATGTTTGTCGAAGTATAAACTGTAGGAGGACCTTACATTCTGCATTTTGTAATACCAACTATTTGTCACAAAATTTAAAGAAATAAAATAATGTAAATCATAATAGCAAACCAGTAACCACATATCAGAGAGAGAGAGGAGGGGGGGGGGGGGGGGGGGGGGGGGGGAGAAACCCCTTGCAGAGATCAGTTTACGGGCTGATCGATTGTACAACCAGGTTGATATGGATAGCGTATTCTAGCTGCTGTAGATTTGTGCGAGTGTGTTGTATGCTGCTTTTGTGATCTGTTTCCGCTCTTTACTATACAGGGAGAACCCAGAGTTATACTTTGACGAGCTCCGGGCCCGATACTTGGAGCTTTCTGACAAAGTCGACCAGAGGAAGCGGCAAAAGGTCAACGGCAACAACAACAATTCATCTGGTGCTGTAGGCCGTGGCGAGCGTTTGAATGCGGCCCAGAAAGAAAGGATGCGGCTGCTCACTACTGCTGCATTTGATCGAGGGAAAGGCGAGGACACATTTGGAATGAGAGATGAAGATTGGTTGGTCTACAATAAGATGAGCAAAGAAAACGAGGAAGACAATGATGGGGACGACGACGAATCCGAACTTGCTCGAATCGCATCGAAGATCCAGGTATAATGCCCTGCTCTCAAGCTTCCCTATTCATGATGATGTCCATTTTGTCGTTATTGTAAATAACCACATGGCGCTTCGCTGTGCAGGAGGTGGACCCTACATTCGTGAACAAGCACGAAGCAGTAGGCGAACCAGCTGCAGACCCTCACAAGGTCCGTCCTCTGACCGCAGAGGACTACAAGATCGCCATCGGGATCGAGCGGTTCCGCTGCCCCGAGGTGCTGTTCCAGCCGGGCATGATTGGGATCGACCAGGCTGGCATCGATGAGATGGTGAGCATCTCCCTGAGGAGGCTGGTGGAGGATGAGTCGGTGAAGGAGCGGCTGTGCCAGTCCATCCTTGTCACGGGAGGCAGCTCGCTGTTCCCTGGCATGATCCCCCGGCTGGAGGCAGGGATCCGGCAGTTCCGGCCCTACCTCTCGCCGCTGAAGCTCGTGATGGCCGCTGACCCCATCCTGGACGCGTGGCGTGGCGCGGCCGCCTTCGCGGCCTCAAGCAAGTTTGCGAGGCAAACGTTCACGCTGGAGGATTACCGGGAGCACGGCGAGAACCTGTTTCATCGCCACAATATTGTATACACGTTGTAGCAGCGTTGTACCTGCTTCGACGTGCTAACGTAGAGACAGTAGACGCCTGTTGGTCGTGAATGAACAGATGTAATTTTGCTGCGGAAATTGTTATGATCATGCATAATGTGAAGTTGACAGATTGAGACAGTAGACGCCTTAGATCTATATGCATGTGAATACAGGTACCATTGCACGTTACCATGTGCATATATTCAACGCCTAGGTCTGTGAGATTATGTAGCTAAAATATATACGTTATTCCAAGCCCTGACCGACGACTTTTTAGGTTCTCAACTTGCCCGGCCGGCCGAATTCTACAAAGAGCAACCCCACGGCACCCAAACGTACAACAAGCAATGTGCGTTAGTCCACCAAGCAACATACCCACCAAAACAATCCAAAAGCAATAGCCATGGATCTGGAAACGGGAGCCATGGGCTCCCTCCTCCCCAAGCTCGTCCAGCTCCTCAGCGACGAGTACGAGCTGCATAAGGGCGTCAGGGAAGGCGTCAAGTCCCTTGAGAAGGAGATGCAGAGCATGCAAGCCGCCCTCCACAAGGTGGCTAAGGTGCCACGGGACCAGGTCAAGCTCTGGGCAGGGGAGGTGAGGGAACTCTCCTTCGACATGGAGGATATCGTCGACAAGTTCCTGGTGCGTGTCGATGATGACTCTGACACCGCCACCAAGTCCCACAAGCTCAAACGCCTCACGGAAAAGATGGCCAGCTTGTTCACTAAAGGGAAGGCTCGCCATGAGATTGCCGATGCGATCAAGGACATCAATATGCAAGTACAAGAGGTTGCTAAAAGGCATGAAAGGTACAATGTTGATAATATTGTTGATATGCCTGCAGCCATGCCGACCATCGATCCACGTCTTGGGGCTCTGTACAAGGAAGTGACAGATCTCGTTGGCATTGCTGGGGAAAGAGATCAAGAGCTAATGAGATTGCTCTCCGATGGAGATAGTGTGTCCAAACAAAAGTTGAAAATAGTCTCCGTTGTCGGTTTTGGAGGATTGGATAAGACCACTCTTGTTAAAGCCATCTATGACAAGATCAAACACTACGGGAGAGCAGAACTTTGCCGTGTGCTGGATGTCGGACACACGGCAAAGAAAAGCACACGACAAAGACAGAAAAAAACACACGGCAAAGAGATGCACACAACAAAGACAGAAAAAAACACACGGCAAAGAGATGCACACGACAAAGATTAAGCAAAGCACACGGCAAAGAAAAGAGAGCAAACGGAAGCGCAAACGGCGGAGTCAAAGCAAAGCACACGGCAAAGCTAAACACACGGCAAAGATATTTTTCAAAATTAAAAAAATGAAAATCGATATTTGCTAGCCAACACACGGCAAAGAGCAATTTTCATTTTTTTTTCTTTCAATTTTACTTTATCTACTTGTAACAACGGTATGACCATTCCCGTGGCGTAGTTTGTGATAAAGTTTTCATATTTTACACATGGGTGTGTCTTGGTATGGCAAACAATATTGCAGAATTGAGTTTTTTCAAATTATTTCTATAAATAGTATTTTTTATTTTTTAAGTGTAAAAAATAATATTTTTTGTGAAGCAAGTACACAAAATATGGTGAAAAATGACACCCATCTAGTTTCCATAAAAAGTAGACCATATTTGATGGATAATACACAAATATTAGGAATTTTCTCGGTTTCTATCTAATTTCGCCTATTTAAATTACTTTATGCATATTTTCCGAAAGTAATTCAAATTTGAACTACAAGTGTGTCATAGTTTGCTCTGAAATTTTTAGAAAAATCATTTTAAGGTACACAATTAGTGGTTATATCACAGAACTTTTGATAGTTTTGAAAAATTCGACCCGCTTCAATGAATAGACACGGCGCCCATTTTGACCGTTTTTTCGAAAAAATATAATAAAGTGAAAAAATACTCAAAAAAGAAATCCTTTGGCATGGAGTCCATTTATGTGTAGTAGTTGATAGGAAAAATTATAAACTTGAGTTTTGATAAAATTTTCAAAGAAATGCTTCACAAAATGATCAACCATCTACAAACATGTATAAGTTTCGACTCAAATGACCTATGTATGACCATTCCCGTGGCATAGTTTGTGATAATGTGCCCATATTTCACATATAGGTGTGTCTTGGTATGGCAAACAATATTGCAGAATTGAGTTTTTTCAAATTATTTTTATAAGTAGTATTTTTTATTTTTTAAGTGTAAAAAATAATATTTTTTGTGAAGCAAGTACACAAAATATGGTGAAAAATGACACCCATCCAGTTTCCATAAAAAGTAGACCATATTTTATGGATAATACACAAATATTAGGAATTTTCTCGGTTTCTATCTAATTTCGCCTATTTAAATTACTTTATGCCTATTTTCCGAAAGTAATTCAAATTTGAACTACAAGTGTGTGATAGTTTGCTCTGAAATTTTTACAAAAATCATTTTAGGGTACATAATTAGTGGTTATATCACAGAACTTTTGATAGTTTTAAAAAATTCGACCCGCTTCAAAGAATAGACACGTCGCCCATTTTGACCTTTTTTCGAAAAAAAATATAATAAAGTGAAAAAATACTCAAAAAAAGAAATCCTTTGGCATGGAGGCCATTTATGTGTAGTAGTTGATAGGAAAAATTATAAACTTTTGTTTTGATAAAGTTTCCAAAGAATTGCTTCACAAAATGATCAACCATCTACAAACATGTATAAGTTTCGACTCAAATGACCTATGTATGACCATTCCCGTGGCATAGTTTGTGATAATGTGCCCATATTTGACATATAGGTGTGTCTTGGTATGGCAAACAATATTGCAGAATTGAGTTCTTTCAAATTATTTTTATAAATAGTATTTTTTATTTTTTAAGTGTAAAAAATAATATTTTTTGTGATGCAAGTACACAAAATATGGTGAAAAATGACACCCATCCAGTTTCCATAAAAAGTAGACCATATTTGATGGATAATCCAGAAATATTAGGAATTTTCTCGGTTTCTATCTAATTTCGCCTATTTAAATTACTTTATGCCTATTTTCCGAAAGTAATTCAAATTTGAACTACAAGTGTGTGATAGTTTGCTATGAAATTTTTACAAAAATCATTTTAAGTTACACAATTAGTGGTTATATCACAGAACTTTTGATAGTTTTGAAAAATTCGACCCGCTTCAATGAATAGACACGGCGCGCATTTTGACCGTTTTTTCGAAAAAATATAATAAAGTGAAAAAATACTCAAAAAAAGAAATCCTTTGGCATGGAGGCCATTTATGTGTAGTAGTTGATAGGAAAAATTATAAACTTGAGTTTTGATAAAGTTTCCAAATAAATGCTTCACAAAATGATCAACCATCTACAAACATGTATAAGTTTCGACTCAAATGACCTATGTATGACCATTCCCGTGGCATAGTTTGTGATAATGTGCCCATATTTGACATATAGGTGTGTCTTGGTATGGCAAACAATATTGCAGAATTGAGTTTTTTCAAATTATTTTTATAAATAGTATTTTTTATTTTTTAAATGTAAAAAATAATATTTTTTGTGAAGCAAGTACACAAAATATGGTGAAAAATGACACCCATCTAGTTTCCATAAAAAGTAGACCATATTTGATGGATAATACACCAATATTAGGAATTTTCTCGATTTCTATCTAATTTCGCCTATTTAAATTACTTTATGCCTATTTTCCGAAAATAATTCAAATTTGAACTACAAGTGTGTGATAGTTTGCTCTGAAATTTTTAGAAAAATCATTTTAAGGTACACAATTAGTGGTTATATCACAGAACTTTCGATAGTTTTGAAAAATTCGACCCGTTTCAATGAATAGACACGGCGCCCATTTTGACCGTTTTTTCGAAAAAATATAATAAAGTGAAAAAAATACTCAAAAAAAGAAATCCTTTGGCATAGAGTCCATTTATGTGTAGTAGTTGATAGGAAAAATTATAAACTTGAGTTTTGATAAAATTTTCAAAGAAATGCTTCACAAAATGATCAACCATCTACAAACATGTATAAGTTTCGACTCAAATAACCTATGTATGACCATTCACGTGGCATAGTTTGTGATAATGTGCCCATATTTGACATATAGGTGTGTCTTGGTATGGCAAACAATGCAGAATTGAGTTTTTTCAAATTATTTTTATAAATAGTATTTTTTATTTTTTAAGTGTAAAAAATAATATTTTTGTGAAGCATTACACAAAATATGGTGAAAAATGACACCCATCCAGTTTACATAAAAAGTAGACCATATTTGATGGATAATCCAGAATATTAGGAATTTTCTCGGTTTCTATCTAATTTCGCCTATTTAAATTACTTTATGCCTATTTTCCGAAAGTAATTCAAATTTGAACTACAAGTGTGTGATAGTTTGCTCTGAAATATTTACAAAAATCATTTTAAGGTACACAATTAGTGGTTATATCACAGAACTTTCGATAGTTTTGAAAAATTCGACCCGCTTCAATGAATAGACACAGCGCCCATTTTGACCGTTTTTTCGAAAAAATATAATAAAGTGAAAAAATACTCAAAAAAAGAAATCCTTTGGCATGGAGGCCATTTATGTGTAGTAGTTGATAGGAAAAATTATAAACTTGAGTTTTGATAAAGTTTCCAAAAAATTCTATGCAATAGTTTTTGCTACATAACCAAAGAAAGAAAAAAGGAAAAAAAAAATAATCTTTGCCGTGTGTCGACACACGGCAAAGAAACTACGCGTGCTGATTGGCCAGGAATTGTTTCACGCGGATTACACACTCAGCCGTTGGATGATTGATCAAGAAGATCCAACGGATGCCAACGTGTGTAAACAAACACACGATCCATGTGCGTGCTACTCTATTTTTTTTTGAATCGAGCTGGTACTCTCCTTATCTCTTATCTCTGGATCGATTGGTGTCTCTCTCCTTGGGAAGGACGCAGAGAAGAACAGGACGAGAGGGCGCCGACCTCGTCGCCTTCCATGGCCGCCCTCCTTCGACCTCGATCCATGACCATGGCGCCTCCAGGCTCCCGAGCTCCTCCCCCGTCCACGGCCCGGCAGAGGACACGATCTCAGCGCCTCGTAGCCGCCTCCGCGTGGGCGCTCGCCACGCTCCAGGCCGAGGCCTCCACCGCCGTCCATGCTCCACGGCGCGGCAGAGGACACGACCTCAGCCTGTCGTCGACCTCCGCCTCGCCAACGTCGACCTCCGTCCAAGCCATGGCCGCCCTGCCGTCGACCTCCGCCTCGCCAACGAGGCAACGACGACCTCCGTCCGTCCCATGGCCGCTGCCGTCGACCTCCTCCTCACCAACGACGGCTTCCGAGCCGCACCCTGCTCTCTGCTCATGCCGGAGTCCAGCCTCGGGGGTCTCGGCGCTGAGCTCTACCGCACGGAGTGGGGCGGCCACATCACCTTGCACGCGGCGCCTGCACCGGCGTGTTGGTCCCAGCTCCCTGCTCGTCGACGGCGTCGTCGGCGCCGGGGACGGGGAGTTTTTTTGTTGACATCCTCCTCCTTTGCCGTGTGCCACCACACAGCACACGGGAAAGAGCAAGGGCGTGGACCCACTTGTCAGAAGCACGCCGGCCGTCACCGTCGACGGACGTCAAGTGACGGTGGGACCCACTTGTAAGCTTTGCCGTGTGCCCGATATATGGCACGTGCCATTCTTTCCCGTGTGGTCTTTGCCATGTGCCACACACGGCAAAGCCTTTGCCGTGTGTTTTTCGGCCTTCACCGTGTGTTTGTGGCACACGATAACGACCAGCTCTCCCGTAGTGAAAGGTGATTTTGATTGCAGCGCTTTTGGTCCCGTCGGTCGAAATGCTGATGCGAAGAAGATTCTCATGGACATCCTAATTGATCTTGGCATGTTTCGTAAGTCAGTTCACCGTGTTTGATACAAGACAGCTCATTAATATACTCCGGGAAAGTTTCGAGAGTAAGAGTTACGTGCAACTAACTTGGCAATTATTTTTCTATTGTAGTTGTGCACTAATGTGTTAATGATGAAGCTACGGCCCCAGTTTTAAAAAAAATGACATTTTAGTTGTTGTACACCCTAAAATAAGCAGCATTGGCTGATATTTTTTTATGAGTATGCAAGTAAATGATTGTAAATATTTATATTCATAAACTATTTTTCCTGAAATTTTTCTAATGATCACAGTTAGTAGTACAATTTTTCGAAACCATATTGATAGGTTAGTGTGCCATCATTTCGAGCCCATAAGTGCATAAATGCATAGTGACGTTGAACAATCATTGGTCACTATATGGCACTCTCCCCAAGTAGCAAAAAGCATGTCAACGAATTAATGGACCTATTATGATCAATTAATAAAATATTAATAATTAATATTGGGGTGATATATATACATTGTACTACTCCATACTTGATCTAATGATCACAGTTTGCAATATTAGAAAATATGTAGCTAAACTCTATTGAAGCATTGCACGTTCTTTTTCTGCACCTTTTTAGTGTGTCTTTGAGCCTCTTATTTCCACATCATAATGGTAGATTGTTTTTTTCCTGGCTCAGTTTAGTTGTGCCATGTGTACTAGAAATCCATTAATGATCTCATAATTTATGTAGGCACCTCATCGTAATTGATAATGTATGGGATGAAAAATTGTGGAGAGTTATTTAATTGTGCTCCATCCTTATTTTTTTGACTCTTGCATAGTTACCCCTAAGTATTTTTTGAGAATATTAAATATCCCTTCTTGGACTTACCATGTGCACATGCAATCTATTGTTTATTTCACAATTGGTATAGGTACCTCATTATAATTGATGATATATGGGACGAAAAACTGTGGAGAGTTATCAGCTTGGCACACTCTTGCAGCAAAAAAATTGGCAGTCGGCTAATCACAACAACTCGTATAGTCAGCGTTTCTAAATTATGTTGCTCCTCAACTAATGATTCGGTTTATGAAATGAAACGTCTAAGTGACGATGATTCCAAAAGGCTCTTCTATAAAAGGATATTTTTAAACGAGAGTGGATGCCCTCGTGAATTCAAGGAAGTGTCCAGAGATATATTGGAGAAATGTGGTGGAGTGCCGTTAGCCATCATTACCATAGCTAGTCTTTTAGCTAGTCAATATCAGCATGTGAAGACGGTGGATGGATGGCAAGCTTTGCTCGAGACTATTGGTCGTGGGCTTACAGAAGACCCCAGTGTAGATGTTGAGGATACTATTGTTTAGTTATTATGATCTGCCTTCTCATCTGAAGACATGCTTATTATATTTAATCATGTTTCCGGAGGATTACGAGATTAGTAAAAATCGGCTAATATGGTTGTGGATTGCCGAAAGTTTTGTCCAATGTGAAAAGGCAAAACCTAGCCTCTTTTTTTGCAAGGTAATACGTTTCTCATTTATAAATAAAGACCAAATTACAAAGCACGTACACACCGATCATACAGATCTGAAAAGATATGATAAACCTATGTGACAAACCAACGTCCATCTCTCTCCTTCGGCACCACCGTAGCAGCCACCAAAGAGAGGCGAGACATATCACCTCTTTACCCGAGCTCGACGCGGCTCCATCGCTGATCATCAGCTTTTCGGACCTCCAAAGTAGTTTGCCATAGGACAAACCATTGCCGTTGAAAGAATCAGACCGGGGCAGCACGACCCCGGACACACCATCGAACTTCAGAACCGGCACCCCCGCACGACGACATCGGAGTAGGGAAACAGAACCGTCAACCTCCAGCCACGAACCCAGCACAAGGTGCACCATCTTTCATCTGTCACCAGCACAGACAACCGTCTGCACGTACTCCATGATAAATCCTCTCTGCTCCACCATGGCGCCGGAGACAACGCCACATCAACGGGGACAGAGCAGGAAGAACGACCAATCTGATGAAGTCGCCGCCGCCGCCTCGCCGACACCATCCAAGAAACTGAAAACCACCGACCTGAAAGATCGGCAAGCACACGATGCCACCAACTCCGAGACGCCGCCATGAAGGACAACGCCGGTGTGGGAGTAGAGTTGAGGCAGATTTATTCGTCCGAGCGCCGCTCCCACCACCCCAACGGCGCACCACGACCTACAAAACCAAACCCTAACTACATAGCGGAGGAACCGGATCCCCCTCCCTCCCGCCGCCGGAGCAGCAGGCGGAGGGAGAGGGGACCAACACGCTTGCCGGTGGAGATCGGGTGTAAGAGCGATCGCCTCCCTGATCGCCTTAGCCCTGGCGGCTAGGTCAGGGAGCTATACCTAATAATAAAGGGAGGAAGTGCCTCCCAAGTTTTCGTACGTTTTTTCGTAAAACCTAGCCTCTTTGAGATAGGAGAAACATACTTCTATGAGCTCTTGAATAGAAACATGATCCTACCGGCATATGATGATTATGATAACACGCTAGTAGGTTGCAAGGTACATGATATGGTTATAGATCTAATTTTGTCCTTATCAAGCGAGGAAAACTTTGTTACTGTAGTGAATGGCACTGGTGATAGCATGTCTTCTCAGAGCAACATCCGTAGGTTGTCCCTACATGATGCTAGAGAAGGAACGCCTCTCGAAACTCCAAGTCTGTTCAAAGTGAGGTCTGTTGCTTCATTTGGAGATGGTATTGATATAATGCCATCTTTCTCGAGATTTGTTGTTCTGCGTGTATTGAATTTGAGTGGATGTCCTCTAGGCGATCATGATCATCTGAACCTTCGGGACTTGGGGAGTATATTGCAGCTGAGGTACCTATGTCTAGCCTCCACAGGAATTTCGGAGATCCCGGAATAATTTGGAAAGTTGCAGTTTTTGCAGGTGCTTGATTTGAGGAAAAACGAGGAGGTGGAACTGCCATCGACTATTATTAAGCTGAGAAGATTGATGTGCCTGCTTATTGACTTTGACCACGAGACGCTTCCAGATGGGTTGGGAAACCTGGCTTCCATGGAAGTTCTCGAAGAGATTTATTGTGACTCACTAAGCACCGTGGAAGATCTAGGCAGCATGGAAGGTTTGAGAGAGTTGCGGCTTTTTTGTGATGAGTTGAGCTTGGAGCTACAGGAAGCTTTAGTGGATTCGCTGGGTAAGCTATCAACCATCCAAGTATTAGTTATTAGAAATATCGATGGGGTTAAGCAGTCAATGGATCTTTTGTGGGAACGTTGGATGCTACCACGAAGTCTCCGGATATTTACATGCGCACACCTCGTATTTCCTACACTGCCAGCATGGATAAGGAAGGATCCCTTGCATATGTCGCAACTCTTCGACTTACAAATCAGTGTCAAGAAGGCCCGTCAGGAGGATCTGGACATACTTGGAAGGTTACCAGCTCTTCGGAGTCTCTTCTTGGAGATCCACCGCTGGAGCGGGCTGCTACTCGTTGGCCCAGATGTGTTCCGTTGCCTTGTATCATTCGAGTTGCCTTCCTCGTCACCGGGCAGAATCGTGTTCCAGCAGGGAGCTATGCCCAAGGCCGAATTGGTTAAGGTTTGTGTCGAATTGCGGGTCATAGACGAGAAAGCAGCTTGCGAGGGATTGGGGAACCTGCTCTCCCTTAAGAGAGCCTGCGTCGAATTGTACAATTCTGGAGTGGCGGTCGATGTGGCCAATGAAGCGGCGAGAGACGTAGAATTCTCACGCCACGCACATCCTAACCATCCCATCATTAGCGCCTTCGTCCGTGTACCAGAAGGTACCATGCATGACGCTGATTTCTTTTCCTTTTATGCATGTCTCGTTGACCTGACCTTTTTTTTTCACCCTACTACTTCTATCTACACTACTTATAAAAGAGCAAACTTTATCTTTTCTATGTCCACCAAAACAAATGTACACAGGATAACCAGTACCCTCAGATCATCCCCGCTTAACCAAATCCAACAGTCTATATTAATTTAATCATCTTTCGATTCACTTGACGGTCTGGATGCATCCTGTCGACCGCGGCAGAACATGTTCTGCCAATATTTTTCCGCTATGCGTCCCCCGTTCCCTCAGTCTTCACCCAATTATTTCGGAAACCCCCTCTCCTCGCGCTCACAACCCGATTAATTAGGAGTCCGCATGCTTCCTGCTCCCCAATCCCTCAATCCCCGGGATCCCTCTACTCCACATATCTTTCGCGAGTGAGGAGCGGCAGTGATAGGGGTGGCGTGCGCCGCGTGCGGGGAAGGATCTGGTTGATGCACCTGTTGCACACGGTTGCTAGGTCTCGCCGCTGACGCTGACCAGTCGGCCGGCCGTCAATGGCGTGCATGGACTGCGTGACCCACGAGATGCTGGGGGTGGTGATGCGGAGAACGGGAGAAGCATCTTCCGGCTGCACATCTTGGTACGCATACTGCTTGCTCACAGAAATTTGTTCCTCTGAATTTGTGTTCTGTCATTTTCTTGTTGATCGCCGTCACTTCTATTGGATTCGTAAGTGGTGCCTCTGTGTTGTGTTGTTAGGATTTGGATCTAATAGACGTCTAATCTATTAGCTGGATCTGACGGACTTTCTGACTATGTGATGCAGGTGGCCAGATGAGAAGTAGGGCGAGGTGGGGCTTGTGTTCAGGGAATATTTTCGGACGGCTCTTCGCCAAGAAGATGAAGATTATCATGATCGGTCTCGACGCCGCCGGAAAGACCACTGCGTTCTACAAACTTAAGTTCTTAAGTTCGGCAAGATCGTCACCATCATCCCAACTATTTCTTACAAATGATCCCTCCATCTCATCGTCTTGCTCAGTTGCTGGTTTGGCATTTAAAGAAAAGAAATTATGATAACCAGGCCAACCTGATGATAGTCATATGGTTTATGGGCCACCAAATAGCTATCGATTCACGCACTTAGGCATTAGAATTATTCAAGGGAATAACGGATATACAATATAGTCACATGCCTACTTAGATGTGGTACAAAAAAATCTGTTTTAGTATTTTCGGTCTACTTTGTTTCGGCTAGACTGTCATGCTATGCAGCCTGATGTTAGTTCCACATTCAGAATTCACTTTGCTTCAAAATAGGTCTTCAATGGTCTCAATTCTAGGTGTGTCTTAAGATATACCTTTTCTTTTCACAGAATCAGTCTAGATAAATACATCAAGTTCCTTTTATTTTTAGAACTGGTGCTCATCACGTGTCAGTGTGTTCTGGGCATGTTGTTCGGTACTGAACATGAATTTCAGATCAGCTATTCCCAATGTTTACCCTTCGTTTTTAGCCGGCACTATTTTCATTTGGCTGTAGATACCCGCTAGCAATCTTGATGTTAGGATATTATCACGGACTCATATGTTCTCCATATATGACATGGTTACAAGAAAAGCACTGCAAGAAAGTTTAGAATTGGTATGCTATTTTGATAGTTCCGTCAGATATTGCTTATTTTCACTGTACCATCACAGTCTTTCTTTTAAATTTTGTAGTTGACTAAATATAGTTAAAAATTCCTACTTGACAGGAATTCTTACCTGCCAGGTTGCAAAAATTCCTCATTTGATGGTACATGACCAAATATAGTTAAAAGAAGCCTGCTTCATAGCAGGTAGAACTGGATGTTCAAGCCGAAGATGATTTGCCTGGTTATGCACAAGAAGAGGTCAAGAGCTCAAGATGGGATTTTGAAGTACACGCTCAAGATGATGGAAATTGGAAAGTATAATATGAGGTTGAGAACTCTCTTGGTTAACACTAAGAAGAAAAGTTCAGCATGGTGATCAAGGAGGTGCCTAGCAGCGCACGCATCGTGACCATCAAGGTAGTTCGTGCGCTGATGATCTTGTTGCTCCCGACTCCTGTTGCATGTTCCTAGCTGCTCCCCTGGTGTCCTGACTTCTAAGTATGCAACTGCCCTGTTCTGAGGAGCTAGATCGTCTGTCGGCGGCGACCTGGTATGTGACCTGCCTGCCCCCAATCACCCATTTTGCTATCTCACTGGTTTACTAAAGTCCAGGGAAGTGCACACGTAATGAAAAATCCAACTGAAGAGTCACATTGCTCTCTTTGTTTCAATATGCACATCCAGCTGAAGAGTCTCATGTCACATGATGTTGAATGTTTTGTCTTTGGGGCTAGAATCACCAATAATATAATGAGATGGATGCTTTTCACACTTTCAGGAAAAATGACATTATTCAGGTCATTTATCCTGATCTGCCATGATTCAGTGTTTCAATGTCTATCTGCATGTTTAGGAAAAGGAAAAAAAAATAGTGTTTCATTACAATGCAGCTTAAACGCTATCGCTTTGTCAAGCTACAAGTCGATCTTAACCAAAGTACATTTGTTCTGTAGGTGTCACTAGCTCCAGCGAATGGTTTGCTCTCCTACAAAGTACATTTGAAAACCTGTTACTACCGTTGAATCTTAACCAAAGTACATTTGAAAACCTGTTACTACTGTTGATCAGTTACAGCTTCAACTTATTTGGTGCACTTATTGCAAATCATTCTTCATTACTTAATAATGACTTGTAGCTAGGTACAATTATAAATACTACATCCTTTCGTGTCAGTATTCTGTACATCATGGTCTTTTCCTTACAAACTTATCTTTTTTGGATCAAGGCAGTGGATTATGAATCCACCATGCTTAGGAGTTGAACTTATGAGCTCTCATTAATTTCTACAACCGGATGATAAATCCTGTTTGTATTACTAGCAAGTGTCTACAACAGGTGAGATCCTTGCATCGGTATGGACTGGTTGACCCTGCCGAGGTTGTGGTGACGACGGCCTCACCAAGATGATTAGGAGCATCTGTCGCCTTCATGTTTGTAGGTGAGTACAGACTGGTCGTGACAAAGCACAATACCGCGTCGACGATATACACAGCTGTTGCGCATGTTTTACTGGGCCATGTTTGGAAAATAGTCTAAGTTAACCAGGTGTTATATCAGCGTGAATGCGGTAATTACTGGAGAACACTGTTAGCGAGCAGGTTATTTTGTATTTACTGGAGGAAATACAATTGAGCAACATTGTGTAGTATAGCTGATATTTGTTCGTTGCTCTTGTTATTAACATGATGATGTTTACACTAATATGGAGCAAGCTAAAGTGAATAAAGGATTCATTTTAAAAAGAATCATTCGCCTTGAAAGAAATATTTTCTGTATTTGAATGAGATTGTATAGTGATTGATTTGACTTCAGTGTTTTCTTATTTTTTGTCTGTTAAAGAGAAGTGTGCGGGCATGATTCTTGTATGCTCATCATGGCTTATAAGTATTTGAGTTTAAAGATGGAAGAAATAAATCTTGATTTTATACTAAGAACATATGGATATCTTTTGGAGGCCCAAATTTAACATTTTAATTTACAATAAGATAGGGACAAACAAAAAAAACAACTCATAGAGAAAGGTAAAAAATAAATAAATTGGGAAAAAAATGGGTGTCTGGAGAGACGTGCGTTGCACGTGCACGCTAACTAGTCAGAAGAAACTCTTGATGACGATGTTTGCTCTGAGGCTGAGGAGGAGGAATGAAGAACCTGCAGCACGTACGGTACATACATATATTTCTTCCCCTTGTAAAGATTACCCATAAAATAGATACGTGGGCATTTGTTTAATTATTCGATTCGTCTTCCCCAATTCATATAGCCATATGCTTATTTTGTGTGACACATTTATTACTGTGTATTGTCATATAGGCTGTCATTGCACGTCGGCAAGCCGCGCGAACCGTCAGCTGCGACATCCATCAGAACTTACTACCCGTTGAGTTCTTTTCTTGGTTTTAAAAATATTAGAAAGAAAAAAACATATGGAAAAACGATAAAAACAATTGTGTCTCTCATAGTTCCATTTATAATTTATAGTTCCTTTGCTCAGTACTCTCTATTTATAGTTCCATTTGTAATTTATAGTTCTTTTAGTTTCCTCAGTTACTAGTGATAATTTCTCAAAATAGCAGAAAAGGAAAAAAAATGTCTTTTTTAGGATTTGTTGGTATGTTATTTGAAGAAAAAAAAAGGTGTTGGTATTTACTAGTTCCAAATATTTGAGATGTGTCGGTCTTATTTCTCTTAGCGTCCGGTTGTTGGGTGGATTTTTCGGGGTGGGGAGGTGGGGGAACTCCGCCTATGATATTAATGTTAAGTTTACACTTAATATTATTGCGTAGCCGGTCCCAAGCCCGGAAAAAGGAGGAGGGTCCAACCTGATATATATAGATGTTTTTTTTACGATAAGGCTTAACCAAAGAACTTGTGAGTTTTTTTATTACAATTTTCCTTTTTCCTTCTTTTAGTTTCCTTTTTATATCAAAAGTATACTCCATTTTATTCTGTTCAAGCAAGAAGAAGAGATGCAAACGTAAGTTGAGGCAGTCTCAGCCTGAATTTTTTCCTACATATGCTTCTCATAATTGGATTTATCCTGTATTATATGGCAAAGTCCTCCTTTATGAAATTATGTGGCATCTTATGTCTTGTTGATGAAGGTATTATATGGCACAGTCCTCTATATGAAATAATGTGGCATTTGTGCCTTGTTGATGATGCAGTTACCTCAAAGGTGTTTTTGACATTTTTTTGCTCTTCCTAGGCGTTCCATGTTCATTGAAGTATAAACTGTAGGAGGAAAGTACATTCTGCATTTTGTAATACCAACTAGTTTTACCATTTTGATGGGGAAAAGTAGCGTTTACCATAATAGCAAGCTAGTAACCACATGTAAAATATGAGAAAAAGGGCTAAGAGGATCCACAGAGCGGCGCATATCAACGGGCGCTAGGATCAAAATCTTGATAAATTAGCAGTTGGGCTGTGAAATCCCAGAGTCTGCTCTGGCGTCGGCGCAAAAATTAGCAGCAAGCGCTTGGCTCTTTTTCCATGTACAAGGTGAAACGCTGGGGCAAACCGAAGGAAGAAGCTAGTCAGTTTTGCGTGCTAGTTAGCGCCCAGAGTTGAGAAGCGAGCACTTAAATGATTGATGATCTTATTTTCTTTAACCTATAAGCGTCCGCCATTGGACTTGCTCCAAGGAAACCCCTAGCATCTGGTGTATGCTGCTTTTGTTATCTGTTTCCACACTCTTAACGGCAACAACAATGCATCTGGTGCTGTAGGCCGTGGCGAGCGTCTAAATGCAGGCCAGAAAGAAAGCATGCGGCTGCTCACTACTGGACTACTGGTGCATTTGATCGAGGGAAAGGCGAGGACACTTTTGGAATGAGAGATGAAGATTGGCTGGTCTACAATAAGATGAGCAAAGAAAATAAGGAAGACAATGATGGGGACGACGACGAATCAGAACTTGCTCGAATCGCACCGAAGATCCAGGTATAATGCCCTGCTCTCAAGCTTTCCTATTCGTGATGATGTCCATCTTGTCATGTTTAGGTTCCTTTAGCAAAGTAAGACAAGTTCGGTTGTAAATAATCAGATGCCGCTTCCCTGTGCAGGAGGTGGACCCCACGTTCGTGAACAAAGATGAAGCGGTCGAACCGGCTCTAGACCCTCACAAGGTCCGTCCTCTGACCGCAGAGGATTTCAAGATCGCCATCGGGATTGAGCGGTTCCGGTGTCCTGAGGTGCTGTTCCAGCCGGGCTTGATCGGGGTGGACCAGGCGGGCATCGACGAGATGGTGAGCATCTCTCTGAGGAGGCTAATGGAGGACGAGTCGGTGAAGGAGCGGCTGTGCCAGTCCATCCTGGTCACGGGAGGCAGCTCGCTGTTCCCCGGCATGATCCCCCGGCTGGAGGCGGGGATCCGGCAGTTCCGGCCCTACCTCAGCACTCGGTACTCAGTATCCTTCGTTTGAGTGCATGATGCTGTCAGGCTGAACTTTGTACAATGGAATGCATATTCTAAGGAGATAAAAACTAGTCATAATCGTGACAGAGGTGACAAAATGAGGGTGGCAGTGGTGTGCTGACTACGAGACTGACCTGTTTTTTTTGTTGTTGCAAGAACAACCTGTAAAATCGTAAAATCACATTTTGCATAATCTAGAGCATCAAATTCTTCTTTTACTCGTTACAAAAAATAAGGTGGCCGTTTGGTTCGTTTGGCCGTTCGTTGTATAATCTAGGGTGGCTGCGGCACTGGCGGGCATGCCGTGTCCAAGTTGGCATTCATCAAATTTACCTGCAGAATAACAAATTTGTTGTAAAACCATACCCGGTAATCCAAGTTCACGTTAATCATCAACTATATATGCTTATGATTTTATTCCAGTGACAATCCAAACTGGTGTCTCTAACCTGCTGGCTTGACACTTGTTTTTATGGAACAAACTAGCTTGATAATTTGATGGTCAGAAAGAGACGAGAGCATTAGTTACCCACAGCGGTCGAGAAAATGACAAAAAACTAGACATTTGGGTCTGAGTTGTTAGCTAACTATCATTTTTGGGGAAAATGTCACATGACTGATTATTGGGGCTAGGTCGTGACACAAAGCACTGATTGTCCGTTTTAGTGATCTTAACCCCTTTTCTGGCAGGTGGGCTCCCTTGTCAGGTCCGACGTGGCACGAATTCTTCACTCGTTTGAGTTGACTGTATAAAAATGAAACGTGGGGAATAGAGGAAGTAGTATGGAACTTGGTGTATGTTACTTCCAACAACTGTTCTCTACTTACTGTTGCAGCATTACAGGGAAATTTTGAGCTATATCGAGTCTAGTTTTCTGGTTCAGTGATCAGTTACACCTCATCACAGCGATTCATTTGAAACAACTTTGTTTCCTACTATGACCCGATAACCACATGAATTCTCAAAAATGATACAATCTATGAAGAAGTACAGCACCTGCCCAGCAAAAGTATGCAAATAATCTTTTTTAAGTTTTTTGCAAGAATGATGAGCTGCAAAGCGCACCCTATATTCTTAGCACCAATCATGTGCTACAAATTGTGTTCCTGCAGTAATGCCCAGAAACACAAGGGACAAGTTACAAATACAACTAGTACAAGGAATTTGAGCATAAACGCGCCACCAGGGAGCATCAGAAAAATAGATGAAACATTACTTTGGTTGCGTGTTCTAAGCCCTGGCCGCAGCATGCAGCAGTTCCACAGACTGCCAGGAAGCAAAACTAAAACCTATTCCTTACCCACTGCATGGCATTGCAAAACAAATGAATTAAACCTGGTGAGCTCAGCGGGCCAACATTTAGTACTGCCAGAAATTAAGGCCCCGATGTCATTACTAGGAAGTATACAAGACTGAAAGAAGAACAAGTCGACATGCCGACATAAGATTGCATCAGGGATGATAGATTGATACCATTCTCTAATTAGGCACCCAACATGAGTTCTGTTGGGAAACCGACCGTACGCACCACGTGCGGGTCCCACCCTTTCTTGGGGTGGGGGTTTTCCCTCTAGATTGGTGCTCAACCCTAGCCCCTCTCCCTCCTATATATACTCATGTATTGTATTGAGAGAGACACACCATTGATAATAAAGATCAGTCCCGCATATATCTCTGTGTCTTTTACTTTTCGCATCTGTGATTGTGCCGCGTGTACGACTTCTTCGACTACGCTCTCGCTCAACGCCCTTGGACCGGACTCGCCGGCAAAGGTTGTGGAACACGTTATCAGCACGAACTGCTCTGCCAACTGATCTGCATCGAGCCTTCATCAAGCAGGCTCTCGTCGTTCATCGCGGAGGTATAATCCAGATCCGATCGCAACAACGGTTTTGCATCTATTTATGTTTCCGTTCTTGCAATATGTTTTATATTACCTACGGTGTCGATTTTCCTCCCGAGAGTCGAGCTGACGAATACGTCGCCGACCAATGTCGATACTCTCGGATTCATGGGGAATTTGATGACGCCACCGTAGGGAGTCGGTACGGACGTGATCCTGATGATCACGGTACCGCCGCGGCGCACCGGCTGTGCGACGCGCCGTCTCGATTTCAGATGAACGGACGATGAAAATTGACATCCGAAGTGTTTTTCGTGTCGGCGTAAAAGACGTCGTCGGCTGACTGCCGTAGAGCCATTCGTCGTGTGTTGCATAGGTCGGCAAGCCGCCACGCAACACACCGAGCCTCGCACTACGTGGCACCGCCGTCGCTCTTCCGCGCGAGAAGGTCCAGATGACCGTCCTCGCTGCGTACCCTGCTGACCGCACCTGCGTGTCGGCAGCGCCGTCCCGCGGACGACGGCCCTGCTGGCCGTGCCGCCCGAGCGCGCACGCCCGAGGGGCGCCGCCGACCGCCGCCTGGCCTTGCGCCGAGGCCGTCGCCGCTGGAGCCCTGCTGGCCGTCCGCGCTCGCCGTGCCCGGCAGCGCTGTGACCGCGCCGCCCGCATCCGCGCCATGGCCGCGTCGGCGCGCCGTCCGCGTACGAACTCGAGGCCTAGTCGGCCGAGCCCCACGACGTGCGAGGTCGCGCCGCCGGCCGCCACCCGCGCCGAGCCTGCGCTGGCGCGCTCACCGCGCCGCCTCCTGCCGCACCATGGCCGGCCGCGTGCAAGCACGCCCCGCGCCTGGGACGCGTCGCGAACGTGCACGACGGGCAAGTCGCGCCTCGGGGAAGTACACGCAGTATGCAGAGCTTGTGGACATACTCCAGGTGGAGGAGGCGCGGGATGAGCTCTTGCGAAAGAACTCTCTCGCGCAGCTACTTGGAGCGAGTTCCCGTCAGGAGGCCCATGCTAGCGCCTACAAGGCCCATGTGCCTCTCAAGAAGAAGAGAGGCAGGAAGGGCAAGAAGGCGCCTCACCCCCTCGCTAGGCTCAGCAGCATCAGCCAGGCAAGGGGGAATGCTACTGGTGTGGCTCTACAGAACACTTCTCACGCCAGTGCCGTGCACCTAGGACGTTGTGGAAACGTACAAGGCTAGTAAGAAGGTGCATGAATCGCACCTCGCCTCAGTACAGGGGGAGGCACCTCCGGCACCCATGGTGGCGCCCGAGATCCTCCCGTCGCCTTCACCTCTGCCTATGGTTGCACCTGTAGTTGCGCCCATGGAGATAGCCCCTACGGTCTCAACGGACGTTGGCGTCTCTATGGAGGTCGATCACTTGGTGCTCCCTTTTGCACCTCGTGTAGGCACTGATGATGATCCGAGGAGCAGTTCGCTCAGTTGGACATTGAGTGTGAAGTGAGCGGCGCGTTCTCTATGCCCGTCTAAGCTTCCACTGTTTAACTTATCATGATTCCTTAGGCTATTTCAGATACATTTGGTTTTGTAAGCTCTATAAAAGCAAGACATATTCATTATTTCGACGCTTGAATGACATTTGGTTATTGTTCATTAATTCCTCTATTTAAATATGATGGCATGTTATGTTCTGAGATATATATACATTTGTTCTGTAATGTTGCTACTTCCTCGCTTCATTATTTTATTTACATGCAAAATATCTTAGACCACGTGTGGCACCCCAATGGAGTAAACATGTCTCGTGGAAAACGATACACAAATACCATCTTCAGGGAGATTATGTGCTTTGAGTGTGATAAAATTCTCGAGGTAGTGTTGTGAAAATCGCCGGCTGCGATCCTTATATAATTGGCTCCGGAAGAGCCACTATCATACTACCCAAGGGAACAACTTTGATCATTAACGATGCATTGTTGTACCCCGAGTCACTCGCACCCCCTTAAGTTTCAATGGTTTTCACGCTAATAGTCTCCAGCTGAGACCGGTGTTATGAAGGTATGAATGCCTCCTAATCACTGAGCGCGATGAAAATGGTAAACATGTTCTTGGAAATTTTTCCTCCATTGGACACATGGCTATGCTACACGGTAATTGTAGCACTGCCTGTGTACACTACCTTCCGATGCTCTGAACTATTTTGCCTATGGCATGATAGATTAGGCCACTCAGTCTAAGTATGACGAGGAATATACAACTCAAACGGTCATAATGTTAAAGTGAAAAACTTCCCAAATCCTGATGATTTCGTATGCTCCGCATACGCTACGGGGAAGTTAATCATTAGACCTCCCCCCTTAAAGGTGAAGGATGAAATCCATCATAAGAGTTGTATTTCACCAACCAGATGTTGGGGCAAGCTGTGTTACACGCTGCTGAACTCGTTAACTTTAGACCGTTGGCCTACAACATCCATTCTCATGTGCAGCTTGCGCAGGGTCGGCACCGATAATTTCCCACCTTTACAGTTTCGGTTGCCAGGTGTATGTACCGATACCACCACCCCAGCGATCAGCAATGGGCCCGCTCCGTAAGTCGGGGATATACATTGGTTATGCGACTGTGTCCATAATCAGGTATTTGGACCCCATGACAAGTGAATGTCATACGGCCCGCTTCGCTGATTGCATTGACGAGGATCTCTTTCCGACTTTAGGGGGAGATAATCAACCCCTTGATGATAAAATTCGAGAAATCACGTGCCAAGTCACGGAGATCCACGCTCATGACCCACGCACTGCCGAGACAAATAAAGAAGTCCAAAAGAAAATTGATTTGCATGCATTAGCGAATCAAATGCCTGATCACTTTAGTGACTTGTAAACTGTGACAAAGTCGCATATGTCTGCGCGCAATGCACCGGAAAGGGTTGAGATACCGAAGTTAACTATGGTACACCCGCTCCCGTCCAAAGGCCTAAAAGGACAGGAAATCCGGTTTCTCAACTCCTAAGTACTCGGGGACGCCTGAGGAAGAAGGATAAGAGAGATTTATCGCAGACAGTCACCAAAGCCCCTAGTAAGAAAAAGGGGAGCCAATTGAGACCTGGCACAAGTTCGGAAAGTCCTGTGCACGGGATTCCGGACTTGAACGTTCCTATTGAGGGAACATCCAGCGGAGATGTGAGTACACACATCGGCGCGAAAAAGCTAAAGGACCTCGCTCCTGTAATGGGAAATACGGTGGAGCAAGAGGTAGCGCCAGATGCGCCCCATGACGAAATGGCCATAAATTATGTAAATAAGGGAGAGTCAAGGAACCGAGCAATGGCAATTGTCGACATTAACTTTGCTATAGAATTGCCTCAATCATAGATCCTGACCCTAGGCCTAACAATCTCGTGATTGTAAAATAAGGTCGGATTGGAAAGATTGGCAGGAGGCAGTTACCTCACACATGAGGTAGATCGGTACAGAGCAAGGCTCGTCGCTCAAGGGTTCACTCAACGACCAGATGTCGATATTGAGGAAACTTACTCCCTAGTCATGGCTGGTATAACCTTTAGATACTTGATCTCGATGGCAGTAAATCTGGACTTAACAATGAAATTGTTGGATGTTGTCACTGCTTACCTATATGGTAACCTTGATTCGGACATTTACATGAAGGTACCGAAAGGTATCCCCATTCCGCACCAAGAGAGCAAATCAGGGTCTATACAGTGTTCTTCTTCGGGAGTCATTGTACGGACTTAAACAGTCTGGAAGGATGTGGAATAATTGCTTAAGCGATTTCCTTCATCAGAAGGGCTACACGAGCAACAAAGATTGCCCATGTGTCTTTATACGGCGATCCCAAGATGGATTCTGTATAATCTCGGTGTACGTGGACGATTTGAATATAATCAGTACACCTATAGATATTGAGGAAGCGAGTTCCTACCTGATGTCGGAATTCGAGATGAAGGACTTTGGTAAAACCAAGTTCTGTCTGGGTGTGCAACTTGAACATTCCCCTGCTGGGATTCTAGTGCACCAGTCTGCCTACACCCAGAAGGTGTTCGAGGCATATCCTTCGAAGACCCCAATGATTGGGAGGTCTTTGCAGCAAGATAAGGACCCGTTCAGGCCTAAGGAAGAGGGGGAGGAAATTCTGGGACCAGAATTCCCCTACTTGAGTGTCCTTGGAGCACTCATGTACCTCGCGAATTGTACATGGCCGGACATCGCGTTCGCTGTCAATTTGCTTGCTAGGTACAGTTCTGAGCCTACCTAGATATTGGAAAGGCATCAAGGACGTCTTCCGATACCTGCAAGGGACCAAATATCTTGGCTGTTTTATAGGAGGAATCAAGACCTATCATTGGTAGGCTATGCTGATGCAGGGTACCTGTCGGACCCGCACACTTCCAAGTCATAGATTGGATATGTTTTCCTTTGTGGTGGAACTGATGTTCCCTAAATCGTCTGAGCAAAGTCTTCTATCGACTTCGACGAACCACTCTGAAATCATAGCACTATAAGAAGCATCACAAGAGTGTGCATGGCTTCGACGGATGATTCTCCACATTCAGCAGACGTGTGGGCTGAACACCGTACAAACCCCCACCATTATCTATGAAGATAATGTAGCTTGTGTTGCACAAGTGCAGTCAGGGCATGTGAAGAGTAGTCTCATCAACCCCAAGTTTTTCTATGCGCATGAGCTGTAGAAGAAGAACGAGGTAAGGATCTTGCATACTAAGTCGTGTGACAATCTCGCTGATATGTTCACTAAATCATTACCGGCATCATCTTTTGAGAGGTGTGTTCGTGGAATCGGTATGATGAGACTTAGAGATATGCCAGACTCCGGGGGAGATTCTTCACACCCCCATCTGAAAATCTTGATCCGGATGATCAAGTACTCAACCTGATGTTGAGTGGATTGTACTCTTTTTCCCTTATGTGAGTTTTCCCGATGTTTCTCACATTGAGGTTTTTGATGAGGCAATTCGTGCAACATAGGAGACGTATGCTATGCTCTTTCTCCATATTTTTCCCACTGGGTTTTTCGGAGTTTTGAGACATAGACAATACGGGATGTCGGACCAAGGGGGAGTGTTGGAAACCGACGTACGCACACGTGCGGGTCCCACCCTTTCTTGGGGTGGGGGTTTTCCCTCTAGATTGGTCCTCAACCCTAGCCCCTCTCCCTCCTATATATACCCATGTATTGTATGAGAGAGACACACCATTGATAATAAAGATCAGTCCCGCATATATCTCTGTGTCTTTTACTTTTCGCATCTGTGATTGTGCCGCGTGTACGACTTCTTCGACTACGCTCTCGCTCCACGCCCTTGGACCGGACTCGCCGGCAAAGGTTGTGGAACAAGTTCCACCACAGAGCAACTTGTTTTCTTGCCCAGAACAACGCAAGGCATAGCCAAATTAACAAACATGAGACTGGATAAAATAGGAACAGTTACTTTAGCAAAAGCATGGGATTGTCGGTCATCGAGATCGCTATCCTCAAACTTGGAACAAGATCTGTTGGCGCCTTAATTACGACATCTGTTGCAAGGCCAGTTGAGAATCCGGGACGTTGATGGTGTAGCTGCAGAGAAGCTGGATGGTCTTGAAAGGACGGTCGGCGACGAGGACAAACTTCTTGTCCTGCTTCACGAATTCGGCGGCTTCAGCGATCCTCTCTGCTTTCTTGTCCTTGAGGCTGTACTTGCAGATGTGAGCCGACGAACCGAGGTGTTGAGTGTAGTACACGGAGTTTGCCTCGATGCCTGGGAACTTAGTAGCATCGACGGACACACACCTGCGGTGACCAATGAAGATGGCAAATCTGCCGATGCTCTGCACAGCCTCGATCTTACCTATTTCGGTTTCCATCATGAACACGGAGAGGGATCCGTCTGTTTCCATGACGAGAACCATATGTGCATCCAAGCCCATTAGAAAGCAGTGGATGTCATCTGCATCTCCAGGATAGTCACAAGAGAAAGCCTTGGCAGGATCAGCATGAACAGAGCTCAGAACGTTGAATAACCCACGAAACACGCAAACAAATGCTGGCCCTCACATGTGCTCGTAGGCACCACCTACGACCGCGTTCCGGAAGAAATTGTAAGCTCCTTCAAGGTAGTCTTTCGCGTCGAAACCTTCACTGTCAGGAGCGGCCGTGTAAACCTTGCGAGACGAGTCACCGAGCAAAAGGATGGCGAGCGAGCCGTGTTTGTCACGGCCGATCTCCGCGCCCCTCGCCTCCGGGGGCATGGGTGCCACGAAACGGGTCAGGACGTCGGTGAGGGGTTGAAGAGGCGAGCGGCGTGGGGTGGGCTCCTATCGGCTAGGACGATGAAGCCGCTGGGAGTGGAGGCCACGACGTAGCAGCCGCGGAGCAGCGGCAGCGGCAGCTCCTTGTGGAGGAAGCGGCCGGTGCAGGTGTTGAGCAAGAGCAGCTTGCCTTGGGCCTCATTTTTTTTAGATAAAGGGCTTTATTACTTAAAAGGTTTAATCATTACACCCGGCCTCTGCATCAAAAATGCACACAGCCGCAATCCAACATAGAAAGTAAAAAGTTGTGCAACAATAGACGCATTACAACCAACAAGATAATGTAAAACGCCTATGTCATGTCCAATCTCGACGGCCTATGGAGGTCCAATCCGGCGATCAAGCGGCCACCCATGTTGTGAGAAAATGTCCCTCGCCACCTCCTCCAGTCGTGCACACGCCTCCGTAAAGAGGTCTCGATGTCCCACGTTGTAAGGTGGACCACATACGGAGAATATTTGTGCAACGGTAGAGTACCTGCATATGAGAAACATTTTTATCATTGAAAACCTTGTCATTTCTACTAAGCCAAAGCGACCATATAACAGCAATCGCTCCCACCCTAATAACCGTTCTAAGCTTTTATCTATCCCATGTAGCCAGTTGCCAAAAACATTGGCAACAGACTTGGGTGGATATAAGTTAGACGCTATTTGGATGGCTGACCATATAGAACGTGCGAAACTACACTCGAAGAATAAGTGTTTTATTGTCTCTTCATGTGGACAAAACATACACTTCGTACTTCCATGCCAATTTCGTTTAACAAGGTTATCCTTTGTTAGAATGACACCCCTACGAAGATACCACGTGAATACTTTAATCTTAAGTGGTATCTTCATTTGCCATATTTTTTTATTATCATCAACTGGCACATCGGAATGTACTAACGCCCTATACATGGAATCCACAGAGAATTTACCATTCTCACATAGATTCCAACGAAATTCATCGCCCCTGTGTGAGTTGAACTGATCTCAACCGTGCCAGCAGGGAGTTCCAAGACGCTAGTCTTGGTCCGAACAAATCTCGCCTGAACGTCACATTCGGAGGAGAGCATTGCATGACGTGGCAATGGTATCTCCCTTATGACGAACAATATTGTATAGGGCTGGATATCGATCCCGGAGGGTGGTGTTGTCTAACCATTTGTCCTCCCAGAATCTAATCTCCGAGCCATCCTTAATATTAAATACCCCGAAGCGAAAGAAATGTTTCTTTGTCGCCATCAGTCCAGCCCAAAAGTGGGAATCACCAGGTTTCCAATATACCTGTGATACCGCCTTTGTGCCAATGTATTTTCTCTTAAGGAGTGTTTGCCATATCCCCTCTTCAGTAAGCAGCTTAAAAAGCCATTTACCTAGGAGGGCTGAGTTCTTGACATCAAGGTCATGAATACCAAGCCCTCCCTGATCTTTAGGGCGACAAACAACATTCCATTTAGCCAGTCTGTACTTCTTCTTCTCACCATCTCCTTGCCAAAAGAATCTTGATCGGAAAAATCCAATTTATGCAAGATCCCTTTTGGTATTTGGAAGAAGGAAATCATATACAGTACCATGTTTGTTAGTACCGAATTAATGAGAACCAATCTTCCACCAAGAGATAGCAATTTTCCTTTCCAACTAGATAGCCTAGCTTGTAGACGTTCTTCGACGTGTCTCCATTCCGCATTAGTCAGTTTCCGATAATGTATTGGTATCCCAAGGTACATGATTGGAAATTGACCCTGCTCGCAGCCAAAAATATCGGCATATTGAGCAGCTGCTTCTTGAGCCTCACCGAAGCAAAACAATTCACTCTTATGGAAATTAATTTTCAATCCCGATAATTGCTCGAATGCTGATAGTATCAACTTCAGATTCGCAGCTTTATCTAGATCATGTTCCATAAAGAGGATTGTATCGTCTGCATATTGAAGAATAGATAAACCACCATCAACAAGATGTGGAACTACTCCTTCAATTTGGCCATCCGTCTTAGCTCGTTCAATCATGATCGTCAACATATCCGCCACTATATTAAATAGTATAGGCGATAGAGGATCACCTTGCCTTAATCCTTTTTTTGTCTGGAAGTAGCGGCCAACGTCATCATTGACTTTTATCGCCACACTACCCCGGTAACAAAATTGTGGATCCAAGCACACCACTCCTCTGAGAACCCTTTCATTCTCAGAGTCTGTAGTAAGAACGGCCATTTGACTTTATCATAAGCTTTTTCAAAGTCAATTTTAAATATCACCCCATCAAGTTTTTTCGTGTGCATCTCATGTACGGTCTCGTGTAAAACCACAACACCGTCAAGTATTCCTCCCTTGCATAAAAGCAGTTTGGGTAGGTTTTACCACATGATCTGCCACTGAATTTAACCTGATGGTCGCTACTTTTGTAAAGATTTTGAAGCTAACATTCAGAAGGCAAATTGGCCGATACTGTTGTATCCTTTCGGCATTCTGAATCTTAGGCAACAAAACGATCTCCCCAAAATTAAGGCGAAATAACTCAAGGTGTCCGGCATGTAAGCAGCCAAATAACTCAAGCAAATCAGACTTGATGGTTTCCCAGAAATGCTGGTAGAACTCAGCCGGAAAACCATCTGGTCCTGGCGCCTTATTATGCTCCATTTGGAAAACCGCCTTGCTTACCTCCTCCATAGAGAAAGGTGCAGTAAGAAAGTTGTTTTCCTCAGGAGTTACTTGGGTAATATCATCTGTTCGAGACTCATCTAGAGTAAAGTTCCCTTCCTCGGAGCCCCGAACAAACCTTTATAGTAGTTCGTGATATAATCCTTGAGCTGATCCTGTCCTTCGATCAAACCCTCATCCTGTAGGAGAGAATGAATACATTTCTTTCTATGTCTGCCATTAGCAACATTATGAAAGTACTTTGTATTCGAGTCCCCTTGAAATGAATTGAGCTTTAGATCTTTGGTACCATTTGAGCTCTCTTCTCGCAACATACGTCCCACCTCCTCATTCGAGTGCCGTTTTAGGTCACTCTCATTTGCTGATAAGGGTCGTACTTCTGCTAGTTGATCAAGCTCATCAATAATGGAACACAGGCGCTCTTTTCTTTTTTAAGCATACCAGTTGTGTGTCTTGCCCACCCACGAAGGAATTTACGCAAATTGCGCATCTTATTATTCCACCGCTGGATAGCGCTATCACCCACAACCGGTTGAGACCATATCCTTTTAACCAAATCATCGAAACCATCCCGTAACAGCCAACCTAATTCGAATTTGAATTGGTGCTTCCCGGGCGATGTCAACGTTCCAGTAGATAGGAGTATGGGGGCATGATCCGAAAAAGCCTCTATACGTTCAAGCGCACGAACCGTTACTAATGGATATTTATCCTCCCAACGGGAGTCCATCAGAACTCGGTCCAGCTTCTCGTACGTCGGCTCGGGGAGACTATTAGCCCAAGTGAATTGTCTCCCCGTCATATGAACCTCTCTCAAGGACAAGCTGTCGATGATAGCGTTGAACAAGGTGGACCAGCCTGCAGTCGCCGTGGCCACCATTGCTGCAAACAAGATCCAGTTCCAGCTTCGCTTAGTTGCAAGATCCAATCCAAAGCCTGATCGCCCCTGCCCAAAAAAGGGACAAGACATTGCGATTGGGAAAAATAGGACAGGACATTCGATTGAGAAATGAAGGACCAGCAGAGAGATCAGTTACCGGATCAGGAGGCCCACAAGACCGCACCGAGGAATGGACCTATCGAACGGGGAAGAAAGTGGGGAATGGAGTTGCTAGTAGCACTCAAATGGTTATCTTCCTAGTTATGCCTTCGCTTGTACAGCCTGCATATTTTATTGCAGCCTGATTATCTGCATAGCAGAACACACATTAAG
Source organism: Poa pratensis (assembly GCA_947311845.1). NCBI lineage: Eukaryota > Viridiplantae > Streptophyta > Magnoliopsida > Poales > Poaceae > Poa > Poa pratensis. The sequence continues at coordinate 37,183,730 of CAMZMU010000109.1, read as the reverse complement.
AAAAACAAACTATCAGCATAGAAGAACACACATTAACAGTAAAAAACAAGAAGTTCAGATCATCTATTTGGTACAAATAAGCAGGTCATATTTCAGGGGATTGGACTCCAAAATATGTTGCTGTCCAGGAAAAAAAAAGTGCCAAGATTACTACTTTACCAGCTTTCATTTTTCACAACAAATGATCACGGGTTGGTAGCAACAATGTGTGAACCTGAACCGTAAATCAAACTTATTTCTTTGCTCAAGTGTAAGACAAGTATATCGTGTTGGCTAATTGATCATATTTTGGAACCGCATTTCATACAAAAACATGATACCTTAAAGGTTTCCACACAAATCGAAGACGAGCTACAGGTGCAGGGCATATACAACGGATGATTTTAGGAGTCAAGAACACATATTTCACATGTTTAGCAACAATGTGTGAACCTCTTTTTTGCGAATGAACAATGTGTGGACCTGGACCGTAAGTCTAACTTAGTTATTTGCTGAAGTGTAAGACAAGTAGATCAGCTTCGTGTTGGCTAATCGATCACATTTTGGTACCACATTTCATACAAAAACATGATGTAGCGCATTTATCTACAGCGGATAATTTTAGGAATCAAGAACACATATTTTCAGCTGTTTGGGAACTATCTATCCTACTAGTATCCAACAGCAAGAAACACATTAGAGTAGAGACTAGAGCATCAGAACTCACAAGAAATCAGCTGGAGGCAGGAATGGGCCGGCTGATGGGCGAACAGGAGGATCCGCGTACACAAGAACCGGCTCGGAATACGCCCGGACTCCAGAGCGTCCGGCGATCGAGGCGGCAGAGAGTGAGGGAGACGTTGCGGGGAGAGAGACCGAGAGAAGGTGGTGCAGGGTAGCGGCGCTGGGCAAAAACCCTAGCCTTGAGCGGCGGCAGCCATGGGAAAAGAGGTCGAGCTCAAGTCTGCACCCACAGAGAGAACTTGCCTGTGGCAAGATTGTTAGGAGGGTGGTTGTACCCCTAACCCACCAGAGTTCAAACCACAGGTTTGGCACTGGTGTTTCTCATTTAGGCGGAATATTCTTCAGTGGGAGGCGACGTTCCCGTCGACAGCAAGGCGCCTGTGGTGACTTCGTCAATCTCAAGACCCGACCGCCGGCTCAGTCTTTCGGAGGTGCTCATAGGGGTAGGGTGTGCGTGTGTGCGTTCATAGGGGTGAGTGTGTGCATGTGTATGTGAGCGTCTGCGTTGTACTGTGTTTCGCAAAAAAAAAAAAGTCTGCACCCACAGGAGGAAGGCGAAGACCCCAACCCGTCTCTAATTTTTGGTCGTGTTGTTCCCGGGCCGGCACATTAACCAACATAGCTGTTATTTTGTGGTGATCCAAATTCGTATATACTGATAAAGGCCGACTTGTGACGAGGAGAGCGGAGCGTCCCGGTCGGACTGCAGTTGACCTAGGGTTTTACCACTATATATACATCTTGTAAGCCGCCGGCTGGGATAAGTCGCATTGTGTAAATCCCCGGCGTTTGTAACCTCACCCCGATATAGTGAATTATTGCTGGCTGGCGCCCGTGGTTTTTTCCTCTCCTTTGTTTGGAAAGGTTTTCCACGTTAAAATGTCGTGTCCCCTTTGGTTTGATCGTTCCGCTCTTCGTCATTTATTTGCTATCGTTTATAACAATAGCTACGACCGTTGTTCCATATACTCCCTCCGGTCCACTTTAAGTGTCACAAAAACAATACTATGGTAGTACAAAATTTGCACAGAGTCACGACACTAATTCCGGACCAGAGGGAGTATTTATTTTGAAGCAGGAAACACAAAAGATGTTGAAAATCTTTCTAAACTTATGTTGCACATTCAAGTGAAATTCTAAAATGGAAATAATAAACCAATTTAGTTTTATAATGAGATAAATAAAAACAGAAAATATATGCCTTATTTAGCCCACAAGTTTGTGACACCTTAAAAGTTATGACTTTTAACTAAAAATATATGCCTTATTTTAAGAAACAAAAGGAGTATATTTATTTGAAGCAGGAAACACAAAAATGTGGAAAATATTTCTAAAATTATGTTGCATATTCAAGTGAAATTCTAAAATGGAAAGAATAAACAAATTTGGGGGGATCTCGGTCAGGACCACGGTGAGAGGGTTGACCATGATTCCAGTAACCAATGTTGACGTCACCGAGTGGAGATACCAAAGAGATCGACTACTCCCACGTAATCTTGGATCTGGTTCCATGGCAGTAACTTGCAAACCGGCTAGCGCAACATCCCAGTGGGCTGGAGCCGTCATCACTTAAATCGACTAAGACCGGGGCGCTCGCTATGTTGATTCGGGATTTTACTATTAATTATTTTGTCAAATTTTCAAGAGTTTGCGATGAACGTCCAACCCTACATAAACTCGCGGGGTAATGCCGAGGAAATACCCAACCGGATTGGCCCATGAGGCCTACATACGGCGCCACCCGGGTTTACTAGAGCAAGGTGGACCAGCTCGAGGCCATGCCAAAACCCAGAGAGAAGATGGTGGCTTAACTTGGGAGTTAAGACGGTAGACCCAGTCGGCTCCTAGTAGCACACCGTTCCCAAACCAATCCAGGGTAGATCTGTAACTCTAATTCGGCCAGGAATATAAGGCCGTTAGGGAGCGCTCTAGAGGGGGCAAAACCAATTGAACCATCATAGCCCTATAGCAATCTTGTAATCAATCTGGCAATGAATGGCAAAAAACAAGAGTAGGTATCTACCCGCAGATATAGTGGTCGAACCTACGTACATCGGGCATACCAATATTGTCCCAGTCGAGCGTGCCAATACTATCCCCAAAATTTCTAAATCACCTAGCTCCACACCTCTCGATTAGCCACCCTATGATGCCTACTGCCGTGAAAATCACACGAGAAACTCTAGAAGTGAACTTTACTGGTTGTTGTACCTTACAAGGTCTTATTAAATGCATTGTTAGGAAGTTGGTCGGGCTGTCTCCGGGGTGAAAACCCAATAATCCGACTTTGGTGGTTGGGTAGGGCGATGATGGTGCTTGGGCATTATACAACTACATGTATCTGGTTGCTTTGCTAGGGTCATGTTCTTTTCTCTTTGTCATTGATATCTCTATTAACGATTAACATTTGCAAAGACTGAGTATAATTCGTATCACCCTAATATTAATATATTGCTCTTTATTAAAAAAACACGAAACAGGGATCAGTGTCAACAAAAAAACAAGATACAAAAATAGCATGTAGTGGAATAACTTGGGGAAAATATGGAAATTGGACATCATATTTCCTAAACTTCATTACAACAACCTGTAGAATCGTCGGTAGCGCCAGCAGATCACGAACGTAGAGGCTCTCACCATTCTTGTCCGTACATCCAGAGTGAAGCAGAGGGTGGACCAAAACGGCTCCCGAAAATATGCAACTTTTTGCACTTTTTTCACTGATTTTTTCTGAAATAACAAATTGTGTATTGACTATTGAGTACATAATTACGTACGTTGAAGCAGAGGGTAAATCTCGGAATCAAGACTCACAATGATTCTGGTTCAAGGGGGGTAGGGGCTCGGAACGAAGGAAAGGTTGAACATATTGATATTAGCAGCTGCTTGCCATCCATCTCTTATATCATGTTCCACTTCAGAATAGATCCCGACATGCTTTAGCCCTGCCATATGTGTGATCTGGATGCCGCTGGGAATCCCAGGAAGAAGATGCAGAGCTCTGCAGAGCAGATGCAGTGAGACAAGGCGAGGCAGAGCTCCATCTTGTATTTTGACCTCCAGGCTTTGGATTCCCACAAGGCATATCCTCTCGAGGCCTGGTGAATGCTCAGGTTGTATCTCCAGAGGCCCCAGGTTATCTTCAGTCAGCTTCAGATATCTCAATGTGAGCAAACTCTTGATGCCGTCTAGGATCTTATCTCCGGTTAGGTTGGTGAATGAAAGGCACAACTCGTCGATACTATTCAGCTGCGTGACAAGGTCAGGGAATCCAGACAGTTTGCCGCACAGCTTCAACGACGTGAGGCTGCCCGGAGCTTGCAGGGTGTCCGGGAACGCCAGCGAGCATTCCTGGAAGTCGATGGACAGGGAACGAGGTAAAAGGTCATTGTTCCCATCACGAACAAACACCTTGACGGCCTCGAGGAGATGAGTCAGATTTGCTGCATCTGCGGTGGAATCGCACCATGTCTTCACTTTCCTCAGCCGTCTCATGTGCTTCATTAGCTCTGGGAATCCTCGTGTCCCCTCGGTCACAAATCCCGAAAGCGTCTCCAGGTTGCTTTTTTCCGCCAAGAACTTGAGTAGCTTTTCCATTCCAGATTTGGTGGTGTTCAACCCAGAGAGCCTGAACTTGCCAAGGAGGTGTTTTAGCTCGGGCAGCTGGATAACTCCTGGGTGCAGGTTCACTGTTTCGCTTCTCCTCAAGTCGAGTGTCTCCAGACCTATCAGATTCGTAATTTTCCTTGGAACCCGACGAACACTGCCTCCGAAGCTCAGGTATTTCAGCAGCAACAGAACACAAATGGCACTAAGATGGTCTTTACCCAGGTGAGAGCATTCCTTGAGATCCAGCACTCGTAGCACCTCAAAGCGGGCAAGATTAAAATTAGCTGCCACATAATTGGCTGCAGGGAACACCGCCAGGGTACGGATACGACACAAATTCTCGGGCAAATTCAAGCTGCCGCCGCCAGGATGGAGCGAGAGCCGGCGGACATACTCCACCGCCCGCCCGGCCGTGTCGTTATCGCAGGACATCATGAAATTCTGTGATATGGACTGCTCGGAGATGTAGTCCATCACCCCAACGTGAGGTTGGCATTTCTTGGCCTTCCCACTGTTGCTGACTTGAATGGAATCGATGATGCTGCGGTCGATGAGGGCCTCCAGATTCTTGACTGCGTCATTTTCCCGATGAACCAATCCTTCAGACAGCCATCTCCGTATCAAGGGATTCCTCCTGGCAGGACGATCACGTGGGAACATACAGAAATACAGCAGGCAGTTGAGGATAGCAGGCCTAGAGTTGCAATCATACGTACTGAGAAACGCTTCAAGATCCTCATGGACGACCGGAGGAGGAGCTCCCAATTCCTGCTCTTGTGAAGAGGACAACGCCGTGAGGGACATCTCCAGCCTGATATAACTTTCCATCTTGTCGCGGATGTCCTGCGATTTGGCCTTGAGCTTACCGATTGCTCTGCCGAACTGTCTGCGGTTCGTCTTGCCGACGCGGAAGCCGTCAATGCAGTCTTCGATCTCATCTGCCAGGCGTCTCAGCTGCGCGATGCACTCCCTATGCAAGGGGCTGCTGATCACTCTGCCAATCAAAGGGGTGCGAAAAATGGTAGCTTGGATCAGCTTTAGATCAAGCTCAATGGATCCAGCGTCAACCTTCAGATTCCCCCGTTCTTCATCGACGACTTTTAGAAGCTTCAGCACGGCGGCGGTGACTAAGGAGCTGACTACGGACACAGCAACCTCCATCGATCTCTCCTTATTTCCTAACCTAGCTTGTTGGATGGATGATCACTCAGCTAGCGCTCCTCCCTCCGCATAAGCTTGGGGAGGTGGTCTGGTGGTGTTAGTCTACCCGGAAAAGAAAGGGACGAACACAGAAAAAGGGTATGTGCCATCCCGTATGGGATCATCCTTTTCTTTTAGTAGAGCAAATACTTCCATTGACCAAGATGCACACAAAACTCCCGACAAATGTGATGCATACAAAATTAAGCAATCTCATCTATTAAAATGAAGAATATTTTTCGTTTCGAATATATCTATGTCAAGATGACATCTGAATTTTGGAGATATTTTTTTGACTTTTTGCCTTTTCCTTCTCCTTTTTAGGACAACTCCCTTGTACTGAACTCTTTATATTAAAAATTAAATGAATACAGTACGCAAGTACTGTAAGTTATCTCCAAAAACTATGATGTAAATAGTGTACCACCATGTAGCTGGATGGTTAGAAGGGTGGCTGTGCCCAGCCATCAGAGTTCAAACCCAGATTTAACACTTATGTGTAATATAAACGCATAATATTCTTCTAGGCAGTGGAAGACGATGTTTTGTCGATAGCTAGCCGCTTGGGATGACTTCGTCAATTTAAAACCAGACTCTCCAACTCAGTCGTAAGGGTAATTGTGTGTGTGTGTGTGTTTGTGAGTGTCTGCATTTGTACCATGTTTTTTTAAGAAGTTTACAAAAGACCAAGTATGGACACAACCAAAATATTAATAAATGAAGAAATCTGTTGACGTGGGGTGGCCACGGCAAGTCTCAGGGTCGAGTACCCCAGTTGATTGAGAGGGAGAGAAGTTGGAGTGCTGATAGTTAACACGGCTGACAAGCAAGGCGATTTACCCTGGTTCAGGCTCCCGGAGGATAATACCCTACTTCCAGCTTGTCTGTTATTGATATTTGGGAGGTGTTACGGCGATCCCGGCGAGATGTCGATCTCGCTAGGGTTTCGGTGGTGGAATATGAGCGTTGTCCCTTGATCGGCGGCCCTCCCAGCCTTTATAAAGGAGGCTAGGTCTCGAGAGTTCGCAACCGACTAGGTTTACAGGTATGGTAGGTTCTACCGACTTAAGTTTCGCCTACCTTGGGGCGTACTCTAGTTTCTTGGGCTCCCTTCGTGGGCCTTGATCATCGTCTTCTAGTAGGCCACCGGTTGGGCCCTTGTCCTTGCGTGCACCAGGCATCTTCATAGTGGGGCACCCGTTAGGTAGGCCCACGTCAGTAGCCCCCGAGTGCTTGGTCGAGTCGAAGATTCGGGTAAGGACTCCTCTCCGGGTGCACGTCATCTTCTACCTGTTGCAAGGCATTTTGTTCTGAGTCGGTAGTGCATCGACTGTTGGATATGGTTATATTTTGTTGTCCTTGTCGACAGTTTCTGGGGATGACATGGCTGGCCTGGCGCACTCGATGGATCGAGACCAGTTAGATGCTCTTGGGCAAAAACCTAGCTAGTCTACATCAAGCCCGAGTCCCCGGACTCGAACCTGGAAAGAGCTGATAAGCTTCGACTCATGCCGCGGAGGTCTTACAGAGAATTTTATGATGAATTGGGTACCCAACGCGTCCGTCGGGATTTTCTTCATGCCTGCTGGCACGGAAATTATAGGGCGAGCGCAGCAGGTGCGAGCCCTGGCCCACTCGAATGATCGACTGGTCTTATCTTTGCACATTGGGTGCAGCATCCGAGGAACACATGCGGCGGACGCATCTCGGGGATCGAATGTTTTGCGACTGCTGTCATGGTAAACTTGTGAATGAATCTGAGTAGCGTTAGTCGAATTGAAACACGAGTGCTTGTTTCGGGGCTCAGTAGTCTAGTAGTCTTGTACTTATCGGGGGGCGCAACAGCGCTCCCGATGGGAGTAGCCCCCGAGATTGAGCTGAATTGTTTGCAATTGAGGTTAATCTCAATTGACATCCAGTCGAAAGAAATTTTTGATACGCTCCCGATGGGAGTGAACGGACTCGACAGATTAAGGAGTCCCCTATCAGCCTGCTGGCCTACTAATGGAAGGTTGTGATTTCGCGGACTCGACAAATTAATGGAGTCCCATATCAGCCTGCTGGCCTACTGATTGAAATATTCGGGTGGAATGTCCACCGGAGTCGAAAGAAGTTAGGGTCCGGCGAGGGGACCCGAGAGCCTGTTGGCTTTATCTTGTTATTTGAATCGAGAGTCCAGCTCGAAAGATTCTCCAGTTCATAAAGCTGGCGTCATGCATGACGATCGTTGCTTGCGCGGGCCCGCTGATGGGACGCGTCCATGTGGGCCCACTGTCAGTGTTGACCAAGGAGGACGCCGGTTCAGTTCCGATTTGACCACACGACACGTGGTTTGCGGGGCGTGATGATGGTTGCCTTGATTCTCGTGCGTAGTGGGCGTCGTGGCCTGCGACGGTTGTGTTCCGCGGCCGCCACGTGTAGGGTTGGATGCAGGCCGTTGCTGCCGATGCTATTTGAGCGGTTGAGATTGGACGGCGCCGCCGTATATTAATGTTACCGCGAGGGGAAAGATTTACTTTCTTCCCCATTGTTGTCGTTCTCTGTCCTTGCTTCTTCTTCTTCCTCGCGCCTGTTCTCCATTGCCACCGTACTCCAAACTCGTCCCCGTGCCCACAACAAGAAAGAGACCATGACGAAGGCGGGTGCAATGAAAGGGCCGACGGCGACGAGTTCGGTTGCCACCGGTGCAGCAACGACGAAGAAGAGAGGAAGTACGGCGGCAAGCGCCGCCACCATTGTTGACGTCGCGGGCGTCGACATGTTGAAGAAGATTCCCGGCGGGTGGGTCAAGTCGTCCGTCAAGGCGCAGCACCTCGACGAGCTCCAGGATGACGGACTGCTGCCGCCGGCCGAGCAGCTGGCCGTGCGCACTCCGGGGAAAGAGGTAATCCCCCAACCTCGAGCCGGCGAGCGCGTCTGTTTCGTCAATTTCCTGCATCGGGGATTCTCTTTCCCTCTGCATGATTTCTTGCGCGGATTGCTATACGCGTACGGAATTCAGATGCACGATCTGACGCCGAACGGTGTCCTTCACATTGCCTGCTTCTTCATCCTCTGCGAGTGCTTCCTAGGAGTGCACCCGCACTGGGGCCTGTGGAAGGCCATATTCAACGTGAAAAGGAACGTGGGCGGAGGCGGAACCTACCCCATTGGCGGCTTCGGCATCCAAGTTCACGGCGACACCAACTACTTCGCGCTGAAGCAGGCAGACTCTGTCCAAGGCTGGCGGAAGAAGTGGTTCTACGTCCACGTGGAGCAGGAGGGCGTCCCTGCCTTTGAGGCGAACAAGCCTCTGAGGAAGTCGAATGCCTAGGCGCACTCGCTGTCCAAAGCTGACAAGGTCGAAGTGGCTCCGCTGCTGGGTGCCGTCGCCGATTTGCTAAAGTCGATGGACAAGGAGGTGGGTGGCATCCACCTTATTGCCACGATGATGAGAAGGCGTGTGCAGCCGCTTCGCCGGCGGGTTCACCCGATGTGGGAGTACGAAGGCGAGGAAGACTCGACTCGCTGACGAAGGAGAAACGGTCGAAGAGGGCAGTCGAAACCGCTGTGCGGTCTGTGACTAGTCTCAGGACTGCCGACCCCTGCAACGTCGACTGCCCCGTGAAGCCATACGGGGTCGACAACCCACTGCCTGAGGTATGCAGCTATCTCTGTTTGTTTTCGACTCCTTCGTTTTGTTGTTGATATAATTCTTCGCGTGTACGCTTCTTGTTTGTATTGATGTCTGCCACCACTGCCCGAAGATGGTCCCACCTTCGAGGTGGAATATCCTGAAGTGGAGTCGGTGGATGAAGAAGAATCCTTTCCCTCAGCGACTACCTCGCCTGATGAGGTGGTAGAGGAAATAGAGTTGGATGAAGAGGATGAGCAGCCGCTCAAACGCCGACGCCGGGACAAGGCGAAAGCTGTTGTCGAGGAGTCGCTATCCGAAAGGGTGGAACTGCATGACGATGGCGACTCGGGCTCGTCGTCGCCCAGCCTGAAGGAGCCCGTGGTGGCTGAGCCACTTAACATGGCGCCTCCTGTTGGCGCTGCGGCCGAGTTCGGCGGGCTGTTTGACGATGACTTCGGCAGTGACGAAGAGGAGATAAGGTGAACACATGTCTTCAAGGTAACATTCTGTCTTTAATGTAGCCTTGTATTGATTCGGTCCTTTGTTTGCGCAGTGCCGGTCATGGCACGAGTGTGCCGCCGTCACCTGCCCGGGAGCGGGCGGCTACTCCAAGTGGCAGGGGGCCAGAGCTGACCCCTCCAGAGGCTTCTGCTGTGGCAACTGCTACGGCTGCACCGGAGGTTGTGAAGATGGCGGTTCCCTCCGCTCCAAGAGTGCCTGCGCCGTCTGCTTCGTCTTCTTCGAGTGCGACGCAGCTCCAAGATCATGTAAGTCTTCGGTCTTGTTAATTTATCGGTGCGCGACAGCGCTCTCGATGGGAGTAGCCCCCGAGGCTATGTGCAACTAGTATAGTTGGGCATAGGCTCAAAGTCATGTGTTGCTTTACATTGTGCAGCCTTGCTACCGCAACATGTTGGAGTCGGCGACTGCCTACGTCCAGCTGGAGCAGGAGAGGGATGACCTTCGCGCTGCGCTGGAGCAGTCGAAGCGTAAGCGCCCTTCTTGTTGGTAACTTGTCGTTGTTCATGTATCGCCACCAGTCGACACCTTCTGTCTTCATGCAGGCGATCAAGAATCTTCCGCGAAGCGAGTGCGCGAGGTCGAGAAGGAGCTCAAAGCTCAGCACGATGACGCGAGCAAAAGCTGAAGGAGGCCAAGGACCGTGAGGACGCGACCCGCCAAGGCGAAAGAGTGCAAGTGGAGCGCCTGCTCACCCTTGCCCACGTTGTAGGAGGTAATGCATCCTTGTTTGTCATGTGCTTCAAGTCTTGGTCTCCCAATTCAGCCGAATTGGTACTCAGTTTATGAGATGTGCAGGTGCATTTGGCGCGACTCCTCCTTCGGAGCCGATGGATGAGGACGTCCCGCTGGAGCGTGCCGTCAGAATCTTCGACTCCATGTGCGCGTACGCCAAGGATGCATTCTCCAAGTCAACCGGCGCTCTTGCTGCGGTGCACAAGAACGTCTTTCCACAACGTGCACCACCCGCCAGCGTTGATGGGTTGGCCGCGGTGCTTGGCCCCGAGTCCTCCACCATGGCGAACTTCACGCGCGCGCAAATGGTACGTGGCTCAGAGCATACCTTCAAGCTGTTGCTGGGCCACGGTGTTGCGGGTGACTTCAAGAAGGTTGTCGCGGACTTCCCGCGAAAGCCTGATGGAAGGACCATGTCATTGAGCTTGGTGAAAGATGAAGCGGCGCGACTGGCCAAGGACATGGTGTCCATGGTGGAACGCCGCAGTGCCGAAGTCGCCGCCCGCGCTGTTAGGTCTGGGTCGTTGTCGGTGTCATAGGGTGTAGCGCCGACTCCCTTTTGCTGTTTGTTTGTTTGTTTGTTTGTAATGAACCTTGAAGCAGTTGTAAATTTGATTTCGACTTTGTAGTCGACTTCTGTTCAATTTGCTCTGTCGGGACCCAGCCCCTGAGTGTGTTGCCTTTTGCTGTGAAATTCTTATGTTGGTCAACCTGTATCATTAAACAGGCCGAGTCTTCTGGTGCATCCGAAGCTATTCGTTCCACGAGTACACGACACCAAACTGTTGACCAGAGCAGAAACGATAAGGTCGCCATGTCGTGGATGAAGCGTAAGATCGCAAATCTGGAGCGGGAGCTGACGGATGTTCGAGATGAACTGGACGCCGAGAAGGCGAGGCCCGCTCCCACATCCGAGCGAGAGGAATATCTGATTGGGCAGTTGGATCTAATCAATCAACAGCTGGAATGTGAGTAGGCATTCTACAAAGTCTTCGACTGCCAGTTGCTGATGCTTTACGTGCTGCTAACTTTGCTTGTCTTGTTGTAGGTGTAAACCCTGACAGAAAGGCTGAGGAAACTCGCATCATCGAGCGACTGGACAGGATTCTTGATGGGACAGCTTCCGGCGCTCAATACTTCTGGTCTGACAGGTCGAAGGCGCAAGTGCTGGCCACCTTGCTGGACCGCGCTTGGCGTGCTGTCCTGCTATTGGAGTCGTGTCGAAATACTCTGGCCAAGGTGCACCGTGCGATGTTCCCGCATAACGAGCAGCCGCAAGGCATACCTGCTCTGTTGACAAGGTTCCGTGATGGCAATGCTATCCAAAAGATGCTGCGTGCTGAACTTGTAGGTGGGGCAGATATTGCCTTTGCATACTTGCGAATGCACTGGTCGAACTTCAATTTTTAAGTTGCCACCGAAGGCCTGCCTGAGAGGAGTCATTATACTAGCACCCTTGGCTGGGCACGCAAAGTCATCGCTCAGGTGCAGAGCAGACTGCAGAGCTTGTAGGTCCTTTGGGCGGCGTCCCCAAGGATGAGCCTGTAGATGAATAGGCAAAAAGTTGAATGCTCGCTGAGATGAATAGTGTAAATTCCTGGGGACAGCACCAAGTGTATGTATGTAATGTGTTTGTCGAAGTTAATTTATTTGTATAGAATGTTGAACGTAGCCCCCGAGCGTTCGGATACGTTTTCGCGCTTTAGCGTGATGACCTGTGCGGGGCAGCCCCGAGTGTTCGAGTGCGGCCAAGGTTTTATTTGTATCTTGAAGTTAACCTGTGCGGCGCAGCCACCGAGCGTTCGGGTGCGGCCAAGGCTTTTCTTATTTATTGAGTTAACCTGTGCGGCGCAGCCCCCGAGCGTTCGGGTGTGGCCAAGGCTTTTCTTGTTTATTGAGTTAACCTGTGCGGCGCAGCCCCGAGCGTTCGGGTGCGGCCAATGCTTGTCTTGTTTCTTGAGTTAACCTGTGCGGCGCAGCCCCAGAGCGTTCGGGTGTGGCCAAGGCTTTTCTTGTTTGGACTGTGCGGCGCAGCCCCCGAGCGTTCGGGTGCGGCCAAGTCTTTTCTTGTTTGCACCTGTGCGGCGCAGCACCGAGTGTTCGAGTGCGGCCAAGGTCTTGTTTGTTTGGACCTGTGCGGCGCAGCCTTCGAGTGTTCGAGTGCGGCCAAAGTTTCTTGCTTTTTGACTGTAAAAAGTAAAGAGAGAGAGATTTTGTATCTCAACCATATATATTAAGCTAGCAAGCCGCCTCATTAAAAACCTTCCAGTCCCCTTAGGTACCCTGTTAAGGAAAAGAGTGCGTATGAAACTTGCTGTTTGTAGTTGTGTAGGCACAATTACATGGATGTGTATGCTATGTGTAAAACGGAGCAGTTGCGCAACGTTCCACGGATTGAGGGAGAGTTCCCCTGATTTTGCATCCTTCAGTCGATATGCGCCACCGTCGATAGCTTCCGTAATGATGAAGGGACCCTCCCATGGGGAGGCGAGCTTGTGCACCTTCTTCTGTTTGAGCCGCAGCACCAAATCGCCAGGGACGAAAGATCTCTCGCGCAGTCGACGGCCGTGGTAGTTGCGAAGACTCTGTTGATAAACGGCCATGCGGGAGAGTGCGATGTCCCGTGCCTCGTCCAGCATGTCGACGCCCATCTTCGAGTGATTCTTCGGCATCTGACTCGTCGTATGCGACCACGCGAGATGCGTCAAATCGCAGGTCGTACGGCAGTACTGCTTCGGCGCCATAAACCATGTGAAAGGAGTGTACTGCGTTGATCTGTTGGGCGTGGTTCGGAGACTCCAGAGGACAGAAGGTAGCTCCTCAACCCAGGCACCCGCGGCGCGCTTGAGTGGCACCAGTAGACATTTCTTGAGGCGCTGCAGACTAGGCCATTTGCTTTTTCGACTTGTCCGTTGGACTAAGGTGTGCGCGACTAAGGCGTAGTTGATTTTCATACCTTGCTCGGCACAGAAGTCTTTGAATTCGTCGGCTGTGAAGTTTGTGCCGTTGTCCGTAATGATGCTATGGGGTACCCCGAATCTGAAGATAATGGACCTGATGAAGTTGACGGCAGATGTAGCAGTCGAGCTTGTTATAGATACAGCTTCGATCCACTTCGTGAACTTGTCGACTGCCAACAAGAGAGTGTGTGTCCGCCGCGATGATTTCTTCAGTGGTCCCACATGTCAAGTCCCCACTGGCAAAGGGCCAGGCGGTGGTATTGTTTTTAGCTCCGATGCAGGTGCGTGCGGCTTGGTGGCGAATTTTTGGCACCCGTAATATTTTTTGACTATCTCTTCGGCTTCCCTCATGGCCGTGGGCCAGTAAAATCCTGCTCGGAAGGCTTTGCCACCAAGGTTCGCTACTGGCATGATGTCCGCAGGTTCCTGTATGGATGTCGTAGAGTATTGCTCTACCGTCTTCTGGGTCGATGCAGCGCTGCAGGACTCCAGATATGCTGCGCTTGAATAGCTCTCCATTGATGATCGTGAAGGCTTCGAGCATCGAGTGATGCGCCGAGCTTCTGTTGGGTCTTCT